>JAVJIX010000021.1:10295000-10599718 GCA_036785185.1 Paratrypauchen microcephalus | reverse complement strand
AATCAGCCTACACCTGTTGGTTTCATGCAGCTAGTTTAATCAATCAACATCCCTGATGGAAGAGGAGACAGCATCCATCGAGGTAAGTTCTAGATTAATGAAATTGTTAGCGTCTATATTCCAATTTCAGTAACCACACCATGGACATTCTAGACACCATTGCGAAACCTTGAGCATAACATGTAGAAATTAACTTTGTGTGACATTGTTTCGGTTACACAAAGCGTATTTGACGATGTTGGAGCTAACAGGCTACCTAGTTTTTTCGGCATAGCTGTAGGCTAAGTGTAACGAATGAGAAAGGGCACACAAGTTCAAAAGGACAAAAAATAACATTAACCTGTGCCTACATTTAAACATTTAAACAAGCGCTGTGTGTTTGTGCTATCTAAGTAACAAAGCGAGGGTTAGCTTCAGACTGCCTTTGCTTGATACTTTTACTTGTACTTTTAATTACATTACTTGAGTACATTTATTTTTACATTACTTGTCATACTTAAGTACAAGAAGTTCCAGATACTTTAAGACTTCTACTCAAGTAACATTTCAGTCAGTGACTTCGACTTTTACCAAAGTCATTTTTGGGAGGTGTACCTATAGTTTTACTTGAGTTTGATTTTCCACTACTTTATACAACACTGGACAAAATGGATAGTTGAAGGTTGGAGTATTTACATAGGTGGTGTATGGTGCCCTATAAAGTTTTGTAGTTCAGGAATAGTTTACTAAAAATCTGAAGATACTTTTTATTGACACAGCCTTTATTCTAGTACCTTGTGCACTGATTTCAATCTCTAATGTCAGTATTAATAAATGGGTTTTGTGCATTTGCAGATTCTTAGCACCAGCCTGTAGTCAAGACCACAATAATCAAGACCAATATCTGCCCAAGACCACATGTTCCCGAGACCAGGACAAGACCATGACTTTTAAAGGCCGAGACAAGACCGGGACCACGACCCATCGAGACCATATCAAGCCCATCTTTGTCATTTTCTACATTTATTTGTTATTTGGCATACCAGTTATTTTACCATTAGGCCTAAAATAAGACAAGCAAACTATACTGCACTTAAACACTCTGCGCCTCTTTTTTGGACCCTCACCCACATCTTAAAAAACCCTTCTTTAATCCCACTTCCACTGGCACTTTACAGAAAAGGACTTAATCAAGTGGCTTTTTCAAATTCCTTACATTTACAGTTACATTATCTTACTGGTTTTGCAATGATATTTTTCAGCCTCTGCACATTTACCACACCAAACGCACATTGTGACAAATGTAAATGGATTTTCTGCACTTTTATTAGGCAAACTTTTATTAGGACTGCTCTGTATGGACATTATAGCATAAATTTGGATTAGTTTGCTTCGCGTTTCATGTTGCCCTTCTAATCTGCGCAAACCGAGGACTGATGCTATGTGTGCTATACATGGGGAGCAGCAAGAGCGCGAAAAGTCAAGGAGCGCTGTGCTGACGTGGACAGGTAGGATGTTTTAAAAAGTTTAACCTGCCCTGTGATACACAAGGGCACTAGGGATGAAACGACATTCGATATCGAATCGTCTGATACTTGTCTCATGATTCGATACACGTGTTTGGTCAATATGCACACACATGTCCCTCCATGAGCGCTGTGTTGTCATTTATTTAGGTCCAAAATGGAAACAGTTAAAGCAGCGTCCTTATCAGATGCAGCAAGAAAACACCTCCAGTCACTTTTTATTTTGTACTGATAGACCCAAGAATGACAAAGATATTAACTTTTAAATACTTTAGAATTACTTTTGGCTTTACATCGACTTTAATCAAATGTGCTCATATGTGCACGTGCGACGCGACTTGTGATATACACGATCTTTTCCTCAGAAAACGGTTTGTTGAGACATTTCTATGTAATGTAACATAGTTTCAGTGTCCAGAAAGAGGAGGTGAGAGCACAGTGAGTCTGTAAGAGCCACAGACTGTCGCAGGGCAGTGTGAGAGGAGCGACTGTCTGTCTCTGCTGCTGGAGGCAGTGCAGACACAGGCGAGTGCAGTGAGAGGAGAGACAGACTCAGGAGGAAAAGAAATCATCAAATCATCATGAAAGAAGGAAAAGTCTGATAGTGTAGCTCCCCTACCTCTATATTAAGAATAGAGTGGCTATATTATAAAATATAAAATAGCCTGAGAAAACACTATTGTTATTTTCACTATATAAAAATTCTGAGCTGTAAATCATTGAAGCAAATGATCTAAACACTTCACATATAAACTACAACTGTATAGTAGTTGTACTGTAATGTATTGTATGTAATGTATGTATTGTTTGATTGATTGTTTGATTGATTGTAGGATTTCTACGACACTAATGAACATATGAGTGGACCTGAGTAGGAGTTATATATATATATTTTTTTTTATTGTAAAAGTTGAAGTTCGATATATTGCTGAAGAAAATATAGCCAATAAACAATAATATTGCAACTAATATACACCACTGACACAAAATCACTAAAGCAGATTTAAATCACAAAAACTATTCTAAATCTACATGTTAACACTTATGTACTTAGTTTGTATTTGTGATGAGGTAAAAGGAGAAATTTAAAAAAAAAATTGTCAACTGGACAAAGTTTATTTGGTCGAAAATGTTTCGAAGTTGACGAAGCAGCTCAGATGAGCTGCGAAACGTTTTCGACCAAATAAATTTTGTCCAGTTGACAAATTGAATTTCTACTTTTACCATGGATTCTACCTGGATGACTGAGGAATTCTTCACATTGCCTTTTTAACCTAACCTTTCACTGCTATATTAAAAGAAAATCTGCTCAGTAGTTTATTTCTGTACTAGACCATACCCAAAACAGCTTTGGAATCGGTGGATCTCTGCCGCTTGAATTAAAAGCAGACAGACAAATGCTGGCTCATGTTATAAAGGCTTTGAATTGCTGTCTGCTCGCTGCATCCTTTATCTTAAGACTCTTTCAGTCTTATCCAGATTATGTGATTTTGTTTTTACACAAAATCATTCAGTGTCCTGAAAACACCTCTCTGTGACTGGATACTCTGATCTCTTCAGGTTCCATACCTGATGTATGGAAAAGTAGTAGTAGTAGTAGTAGTAGTAGTAGTAGTAGTAGTAGTAGTAGTAGTAGTAGTAGTAGTAGTAGTAGTAGTAGTAGTAGTAGTAGTAGTAGTAGTAGTAGTAGTAGTAGCAGCAGCATCAGCAGTAATAGTAGCAGTTGTAGTTGCAGTAGTAGCAGAAATACTAGCAGTAGTAGTAGCACCAGCAGTAACAGTTGCAGTAGCAGTAGTTGTAGCAGTAGCAGCTGTAGTTGCAGTAGTAGTAGAAATACTACTACTACTACTAGTAGTATTATTATTAGTAGTAGTAGTAGTAGCAGTAACAGTAGCAGTAGTAGTAGCAGCAGTAGCAGTAGTAGCAGTAGTAGTTACAGGGCTCTCAAGTCTCACGCTTTGAGAGTGTGACACACACAATTCGATCACATGCTCACACGCCACACATGGTATTTCTCACGCTGAAATTTAGTTACGCAATTCAAGCGCAGCGCACAGCGCTTCTGTGGCCAGAAAATTGGTTAGATAATGCAGGCACCGCGCGTTTTCAACGAAAACAAGTCACTCGTCCCCCTCAGTCCTCGGGGAAAAAATTGACACTCGCACCCCAAATACTACTACTAGTAGTAGTAGTAGTATTAGTAGTAGTAGTAGCAGTAACAGTAGCAGTAGTAGTTGCAGCCATAGTAACAGTAGCAGTAGTAGTAGCAGCAGTAGCAGTAGTAGTTGCAGCCATAGTAACAGTAGTAGTAGCAGTAGCAGTAGTAGTATAGTAGTAAGAAGTTGAACTGTTTTTTTATACACAGTTTAAACAAAAGGAATGTAAAAAGCCAAATGTAAACAATGTAGATAGAACCATATTCTACATGATGTTGACAACAAATAGTTCTTTTAGTGTTATTGCTGTGAGTTGTTTTATTCCTGTGCTCAAGTCTGCAGTGTGTTGATTGGACAAATTCTTAACAAGCCTTTATTAATTTGTACAGACTATGAAATGAATGATCGGTCCTTGCCTGTTTAACACAGGGGCACACAGAGAATGAGTGTACAGGATGTGAATCAGAACTGTTTTTAGAGCACAAAACGGTGCATGACAATAAGCACTCATAAAAGTTTTTTTAAGTCCATTGAACATAGTCAGAGCCACACTGCATTAACCTCAGAGAAACCTTAATGAGGGAGACAAGGCTTTTGTGATAATGAACATAAAGTCCCTGAAAAAACACTTTCGTCTTTGCTCCTGCACCAATTACTACATTTTCAATAACAAAAATGTGATCTGTCATTGTCAGTTTAATCTTATACACACTGGTGATCAACATTAAATATCAATAAATTATTATTATTTTTTTTTTTTTTTTTATACAGTTTGTCTTACTGTTTTTGTTTTTTTGTTGTTGTTTTTTTTTACAAAGAAAAGAGTAAATTCATCATGTTCATATTCATCATTCATGTAAATTCAAAACACCAAGTTGGGGTTTTGCTTCAGGTTGTGTAAGTACTGTAGTACTATAGATAGATTATTGTCCAAAAAATGAGAATGGAATGAACAATTCACCAATGTTCTCAAGAAGGAGCAAAACAGTGCTCAATCTTTCAGAGAAATCACCTCTTTCATATCTGGATCCTGTCACAGTATCTTGGGACTTAGTCTGAGTGTTGCAGAATAAATTGTAGTATCTGAGAGTTGAAAAAAGAATACACATGATGCTGGAGTTATAATGTAGTTTCTAAGTTTTTCATTTATCATCAGTACAGGACCTACACATGGACCCTCAAGACATTGTATTAGTGTTCTCCATTCCACTCTAGTCCAATCCAGCTCATGTAGGGATTATTATGGCTTTGATGATGTAGGCGAAGATGACAAGGACTGAGTTGGCAGTGAGTGCCATACCATACAGCACAGCAGTGCAATTCCAATTCAAGTGGCTAGCTAGCTACAATTTCGAGTTACAAATTTGCATGTGTTAACCACTCTATCAGGCCCTGTCCCCACGACAACGTTCCTGTTTTTTTTTTTACCCGGGGTGAAAAAAAGTCTCGTCCAGACACGTGTTGGATCAGAAAACATGCGCGTCAAGATGAGCACGGAGCGCTGAGTGAAAACGATGTAGTACATATGTCACACCGATAAGTGGCGCTGTAAACCGGAAAGAGCCAGAGCCACCAGTAACGCAGGACTACAAAGAGCACATGCGCAGAAAGTCCTTTCTCTTTCATAAACAAGCAAACACGTGTACTTTAGGGACCGTCAACACAAGCGAATATATTTTGTCCCCCTGCTCCACCAATGTAGCAGCGACTCACTCCGGTAATGTGAAAATGCTGACCGTCCCTAACATAGACAGACGCCACAGAACAAAGATTTGAGTTTTTGCCTATAAATCGATAGTTTGCATTACTTGCTATCGTTTTATTAGATAGACATTAACAAGTAGAACTCTCGTTAACCTTGGGCGTGTTATTTAGGCAAAATGCTTGTTTGGATCTTACTACGGGAATGTTAAACATACTCGGACATTATGTTGGCTTTTCGGCGAGAATATACAACCGGGGACCATCACCAACGGGCAGCTATATATTTTTGTGTGTGATACTGCATGTGCCTGTTTGTAAAAGGTAAATTTTCATTTAATAAAAAAGACAAGAAATGGTTGCTCTATTTTTTTATTTACAGCACACAACACACTCAAATTGGTATGTGCTCCTCATTGTCCACTATCTGCCTTTCCAGCGATGGGATCTTTCCAGTTTTAAAATACGTGTTTAGCTTTGCATTGGCAAACACCCGTGCGTCGTGCGTACTGTCAGGCCACTTCACAGTAACGTCCATAAACCGGTACCTGTAGTCACACACCGCTTGTATGTTGAGGGGATGTGTCCCATCGATCGATCCCAAACATTGTGGCATGTCATGCACACGGAGGAAGCCCGAAACAAGCTCCTCTGCCTCCGGTTCCGTGAAAGGCGTAATTGTGCATGGTCCTCTGCTGTTGTCGCAATGCATTGCATATGAACAGAGTTTGATGCAGCAGTGCCAATAAACTTCCAAAAGTCTGCAAAAGATACTGAAGTCCATTGTCCGCCATGGCTGTTGTTATCTGGTTGTTACCTGCGGAAGGCGCCGGGTTCCACCCTCTGGTCACCGGTCACGTGATGATTACGGCAGCGCGACGTCATCATTTTCTCACCTGCCGCGCTTTTTTTCCGCCCACATTCCAACGCAACGGGGGGCGTTCTCCGACTTCTCCACTCTGGAAGCCGTTTTTGAAAAACTCCGTTCTCGCCCCCAAAAACGCCGGCGCCGTCTGGACGGCAGGCCCAAACGCACCCAAACTTCTCCGTTTCCTCCAAAAAACGTTGTCGTGGGGACAGGGCCTCAGTGTGCCCCTCAGATCTTTAAACTAGAGGTCACATATGAAAGCGATCACAAATTTTAACATCCCCCACCTTTGTAGTGAAACTATAATAAATGTTACAGGATTATTGTCAGTTTCATTTGGGGAACAAAACATCAGGAGAGTGGAAAATGAACCAAATCTCTGAAGCGTATGATTTATTATTTGTGTTTGGTGCTGTGAGTGTGTTTTGCTTTGTGTAATCTGCAGTTGTGAAGCTCAAATGAACTTCCCATGTGGTCGATGCATTGATCTGTGTTTAGTCCCAGACCACACAGGCTCAGACAGATAGGCGCACGCTTTGACAAACTCAAGGAAAATGATGTCTTTATAGTTGACTGGAGTCACCTTCATCACATGCACCAGTAACATCTGCTCTGGGGTTTAAACAAATGTCACTGAGCCTGTGGAACAGACGAGGGAGAATACTCATTATGGGACATCAGAGCTAACCATCTTCTCACTTGGATACATCGCAGACAGTGAAATGGCTCTTATGGGTTTGGATATACTACATCAGTGGCAATGGTCAGAAAAGTAAGCAGTGGGGCTATATACAATATTAAGGAAAATACTTGATACCAATGTCATCACCATAGTCACAATATTTTATTTTACTGAAAGTTGCAGTAACATCACTCTGGGGGTGTTCTACATGTATGTGTATTGGGGGAATGTTCATTTAGCATGGAGACACAATGAAAAAAACAAACAAAATGGATTTAAACAGCACATTTTCAAGAGTCTGTGATCAATACAAGCATTCAAGGCCCTGTTTAGATGTTTGATTTTCAACATAAATGTGAAAGTGACTAACTGAAGAAAACTGTTGCTGTTGTTGTAGCAAGCTTGTGACTGTAATTTTATGTGCCAGGGACTTGTTTAAGCACAAATCACCTTACCTGTTGTTATTCCAACTAAATCAGTTCTTTCTGGTCAGATTGTGTACAAATAACGCTCAGATTAAGTCAAACTTCAGATAGAGCAATGCCAACAGTTAGCACCACACTACCAGAGAATGTTGAGAACGAATGTCATTTTCAGCACAAATTTAAAAGGAAATTACTATGGCAACAGTACAAATTTTTCATTACTCAGAAACCTTTGGACAGGATTTGTGCACGCAACCCAAAATGGGACATATATAAATGCTCACATTCTCCTGGTGCGTTCTACTGGTGCACCTTTAAAACTTAAACCGTTTACATGACACACAGCGTGACCTTCAGCACTCATTAGATGACTCTGAGCCCCTGTAAAAAAAAGAAAAAAAGAGAGAGAGTGAAAAAAAAACACTTTCCAAATAGTTTTCAACATTATAAAAATAACAACATGTTCCAGCTCCAAGGTCACCAAATCTCCTAAACACCTCAGAATCCATTTCATGTTCTACAGTTTTCCATGTCAAGCAAACGGCAAAAACACGATCCTTCATGCATTATTTAAAACCTCATTCACAAGACACACCTTTCTTCCTTGACAAGGTCTTGTAATAGAAAAAAGGGGCACAATGGCACAATGGCACAATATTTGTTGGACTCTTGATTATGCCACAGTAGAGCATGTTATGGATGTGAGCAGTTTAGCTTTCACAGACAGACATGACCCTTGCTGCTGTGATGTAATGTGCTCTGTCAGCTCTCTAAAAGTATAAGCTTCTCTTTGTCTCCTCTCGCCCTGCATATTTTGTTGAGAGATGACAAATGACCTTGCAGATAATTGTCATAGTTTAGATCTTGAGAGTTACTTTGCTAATATCTGTGTTGAGTATGTTGTTTGCTTTTATAATGTTTTGATTTTATTTGAAAGAGCTTTGGTAACCTTGAATGTTGAAAAGGGCTCTATAAATAACAATGACTGACTGAATCTGGAGTTAAGCTCTGTACATTGCAGAGCTTCAAGGTAAAGGAATATCATATAATAGACTTATAAGTAGCCACCGTAATTATCCATCACCATTCATTCATTGGCCTCTTTTATTTAAATCCTAATAGTGAATACTGAATATCATTGTCTCTGTTATGTGATGTGACAAGACAGGAGGTATTTGAGCTTTTAATTATTTTCCAATTTTCCAATTTTCTCACCCTTTATGAGAATTTAAAGCTCAAAGTAGAAATGCATTATGTGTATGATCGTGGCAAGAAGTGCTCTTGCGTAAAGCACAAATTAAAAGGAGCAATTTTCCCACCACTTTTCAATTAGGAAATGTGTAAGCCTAAAGTTTCCTATTGATTAAAAATATATACATACAGCTGTGGAAAAAAAATAAGAGACCACTGCATTTTTTTTTCTGAAATCAGCATCTCTACATGTATTACAGCCATTCCATTCCAGCATCTGTTGAATTCCAACGCAAACACAAAGCTGAGCTACTTCAGTTCTTTTATATTTTAGATTTTTATGTTACAAGTTTTTGTATTGTCTATATATTGTATTTTGTACACTGTCTTTTTGCACTGTTTGGCCAGAGAGAAACGACATTTTGATTCACTGTATGTAGAATTGACAATAAAGCTGACTTTGACTTTGACTTGACTTTTTGCACCAGCAGTGGAATAAAGTCACCCAAGAACAATGTGAAAGACTTGTGGAGAGCTCTGAAAACATGTATCTTTTTTGTTATTTTGACCATTTGTCATTTTCTGCAAATAAATGCTCTAAACGATAATATTTTATTTGGAATTTGGGGGAAATGTTGTCAGTAGTTTATAGACTCAAACAAAAATGTTCTTTTTGCCCAAACACATACCTATAAGTAGTAAAATCAGAAAAACTGATAATTTTGCAGTGGTCTCTTAATTTTTTTTCCAGAGCTGTATATTCTCAAGAAATCTAAAAGGTATTCTAAAAGGTATAGTATTACACTCTAATTCCAATTATTAGAATATACACTGTAGGTCAATCATCTTTGCAGTGTTTTTCTCCTTACAACCTTGAACGTATAGCTGAGAAATATATTTATATCACTATATTTCTCTCAATATATATTTATTTTTACTTGTACATATACATTTATATAATTATGCCTTATTTGACACTTGTCTCTTGTTATTTTTGCTACTTATTTTGAATTTATTATTATCATTTATATTTTTGTTCTTTGTTATTATATTACAGTATATGGTGATGTGTGAGCTACTGTGTCTAAATAATTTCCTTTGTGGATCAATTACATTTATACGTCTAATCTTTTAAAAATTTAAATGACTTAAAGGTGCACTGTGTAACTTTTCTGGTGGAGGTGGAGATGTTATTGTTTTGTCTGGAATGTTTCACAGTATGAGATTAAACCTTTCTATCTTCACGGAGACCAAACCAGACCAAGTTACAGGTCAGATCTGTGAGGAAGCAACCCCGCTCAGTCAGAATGCCTGTTTTTCTAGGTATTTTTGAGCTGTAAAACTGTAAAATGTAATAAATGTAAAGGTTATTAGTAATAAATGTAAAGGTTATGTCATACTGTTGAACATTCTAAGCAGAACAACCCTCCACCAGAAAAGTTTGACAATGCACTTTAAAATAAAAATACATCTTTAAACATTTTCCTGTAAACCTTCTTAGCCCTGCGTAAAATCCTCTCCTTGTGGCTCATTATATTATGGAAATAGCTACACTGGAGTCATCGTTAGCCTCCTTTACCTTTGTCATGAGAGCCTCCTCCTCCTCTGCAGCCGCTCCACACGACACAAGAGCCTTCCACTTATTACAGCTCAGAAACAGCAGGGATTATTCTGCCCAGTGGATGATGTGTGGCCAATCCTTTGCTAACGAAAAAATAACATCAAGAGCCCACAGAGAGCTGGTGTGCTGCTGCTGGTCTGTACGTATGTGTCGTGTATTTACTGGAAAAGAAGTGAAGGCATTTTAGCAGCATCCTCTCTCCCCGATGAGTCCGTACAGTGGAGGATTTGGGATTAGGGATTATTTTTAAATATAGGATTTGTCATGAGGCGACAAGTTGCAGACCAAACAAAAGCTAAAGAGTCTTAAGATAGAACGGGCAAAGACTTATAGGTGATGGAGTCTGGCATCTGCAAATTAGTTAGAGTGGGCTTTTGGACCATGATAAATCTATTTTAGGCAGAGTTACATCTTTTTCATGTAAAAAAAAATTTGGCTATGGAATTTTTGCTTTTGCTATATGGAGGCTTTTAAAATATTACACTAAACAATAAAGCTGGTGTGTGATGTCACTCATAGCATTCGGCTCAAATGAAGCTCACAATGCTAGTGGTTATTGGGGGAAATTTGCAGCCAGGTCCAGGAATAGAATTTTATTTACGCAAAAAAATCTCAAAATAAAAACACTAGCATCATGTAAAACAGGTTAATACTAACATTTTAAGACCAAAATGATGAGGCTCACTATAGCAGTTACAGAGAGATGAATGTCATTTTTCCAATGTAAATTTTTACATTGGGGGGGGTACATTTCGGATGTCGCGCACAGGGATCCAAGGAGTGCTCAGGGAGTTAGTGTGTTTGCTCAGACACATTAAAAATTAGGGGGAACATTGGCCATGTCCCAATTCCAAGTATTACTAGTCGCAATAGAATAATATTTTTGTCTGTAGGGAACAAGGAGCAGACCACCCGGCTCATTGAGCTGAGGCGGGACCTGTTTCATTTCACAGACGCCCATGTGATCCCCGGACTGCACTCAGGGCTGAGCGAGTATGCACCGCCTCGACTGCAGGCTGAGACCACACTCCGAACCGTGCATTCGCTGAATTGGGAAACGGCGAACATCGCAGAGTAGCAAGTGTAAATAATGGGTGGGGATTTATGACGATTTATGCAACGGTGGCCGACGAGGGTCCGAAAGGAGGACAAAATGTAAAAAAGGAGGACACGGGACAGACGGCCGGACAGACAGCTCTAAAACCGGACTGTCCGGACGAAATCCGGACGAATGGTCACCTTAGTCCCAAGTCTTGTCTAGCACATTGACCTAAAACACGAAAATACTTTTTTTTTGGAGACATTTTCATAAATTACATTTCTGATTTTTTTTTTAAAAAAGGAAAGAAAAGTTCAGGCTAATATTTAATTTGGTTGTTGGAAATGAGCAAAATCCCCACTGCAATGTTTGCATTGTGCCTAAACTGCACAAATCAATATCCAGTCGATCTGAACATCCCTACAGGAGTGTGCACTATTGAAAAAGCTGAGAAGAGAGAGGAGAAAATACTACCAAATGGAGAACCATTCAATCAGATGCTCAACAAAGACTTAAAAAAAAGAGAAGAAGGTTAAATGCAGTTGTTTACATCACTGACGATGCTAAAGTCCCTTATGTTCTATCTGAGTTTCAAATAAGTAATACAGTATATTTCCTCATTGTGGTGTAGAGGTTTTCTATGGTCATGGGCCTATTTTGATTAGTTTTCAGAAAATGTCAAGACAAAAAAAAGGGTTTCTTTCTTTTTTCTCAAAATGCTGTCAATACAATATATTGGTCTAATAATGACTGGGAATCGCCACACTGTTGTCCATATGGAGGTGCATGAGGCCTGGCCCATAATACTTCAGCTGTTTGTGGGCTTAAAGGGATATGCCACCCCCAGGTCAAATTTGGGCATCTCCCCACAGTCCAGAGACTAAAATAAGTGGTGGAAAGCGTTTTCCTGCTCACCCAGCCATTGTCCGAGTCTGTCGCCACTGACCGCTGCGGTATCTGGTGCTCCTCCGCCTTAGACTGGAGTCTAACGTCGCCAGAGAAAGATTTCGGCCAAAAGGAATTAATTTGCTCGATGCGTTTCCCAATTACGTTGTGTGTAGTGCGCATTCATATCGAGTGCAAATAAATGTGCAAATCAACACGGAGAGCTTGCCTTGGTCATTTTGGGTGGGAACTATTTTCCAGTGCGTAAGAATACAGCCGTATCACGCACCACGTTGTGCAACAGGGGAACTCCCTTCCTGGTGCGTAACTGGGATTCCCCTGGCAGCGTGGTGCGTGATACGGCTGTATTCTTCCGCACTGGAAAATAGTTCCCACCCAAAATGACCAAGGCAAGCTCTCCGTGTTGATTTGCACATTTATTTGCACTCGATATGAATGCGCACTACACACAAAGTAATTGGGAAACGCATCGAGCAAATTAATTCCTTTTGGCCGAAATCTTTCTCTGGCGACGTTAGACTCCAGTCTAAGGCGGAGGAGCACCAGATACCGCGGCGGTCAGTGGCGACAGACTCGGACAATGGCTGGGTGAGCAGGAAAACGCTTTCCACCACTTATTTTAGTCTCTGGACTGTGGGGAGATGCCCAATTTGACCTGGGGGTGGCATATCCCTTTAACTATGTGTCCAGACTGGATCCATCTCTCTCTTTTTAATGGCTTCACAAACAGTGTCAGCCCCAGGCCTGTGTCATGTGATTATGCAACTTCGCTAAAACTCTGCAAAATGCACAATTACAGAGGTTCTTATGAGTTTTGTGAGCCAAATTAGTCAAAAAAAAAGCTAAGGTGATAAAAGAAGTAACTTTCATTAGCGAAGATTTGTTTCTGGAATCCCCCTTTTATTGTTTTTGACAGCAACAATGTAGGACTGCATATAAAATAAATGGGGTATTGATATTTCTTACATTATACCATTATTGCTATTACTGTTCAATCCTTTTGAACTGAGTGGTCATGGCAAAACACTGAGAAAGAAACTACTTTTAATACAAACAAAGGAAACAAAGTCAGTTCTATAATCAAGTTCATGCACGCCATGGTGTGTTGACAGACACATCATTAGAGGAGTATATGATTTCCTGCGCTGTGTTGAGTGTTTTGAATCTTGCCGGCTTTAATTACCACCTGCACAATCTTGGAATGTAGTTCACTCTTTTGAATGAAAAGAAATGAAACTATGAACCTATTAAGAGAGCTATTGAGCTGCATGGCTCACTCAGAACAGACTCATCAGGTGGTGAAAGCCTTATTCAAATAACTCAGTTCTTTCCTGACATCACCTCAGACATTCAAACATGTAAAGTTGCACTATGAAACTTTTGCAATCTTACTTTGAGCAGGCTTACCTCAGAGATCTGATGTGAAATTTTTCCACCTGTTTTTTTCATGGCGACAGATCAGTTCCATGCCTAGCAATAACATCTCTATGGAGAAAACAGGGGACGAACCCTCCCTGTGAATACATAGTTACATAGTCCATCTTCACCACTGACCATTTAGCTTTCACTCTTTCAGGTGACAATAAAAAAAACAAACTAAGGCTGCGTCCCATTTCCCTGTCTTACCCCTTCTTCTTACCCCTACCTCTTGGTTTTGCGCATTCATGTGAGGGCAAGGATTGTCCCGATTCTAATTTTGATCAAGGGATAGGGCCATGACTGAGGGCTACATACCCCTTGAAACGAAGTAAGCTCTCTTGACCAGACGATGAAAACGTCGTTATCATTTTCATCAAACTTTCATTTATAAACAAGCTAGTTTTGTTTGTTGAGCTGAGGTACGCGATAATCCTTGACATTTGTGACCGACCGCGGCATTTCAGGACACATATGATCCCGGAGGCGTTTTGAGTTATTCACAGATTCTGAAAGTGTAGATTCTAAGCTTTCCAATGATGTCTTACACATGAAAATCTGACAATATTTGAAGAAGATGTCGCTATTTGAAAGCATGCACAGCAGATTTTCGAAAGCTTTGAAAAAAGCTTGTGAACTCATTTCAGCCCTCCTTGCCTAATTTACATGACATTAAGCTAAGCCCTCCCCCATCATCACTATCACTGTGTGTTAATGTCCAGGCAGGTCAGAATCATTCAATAATATAATAATACACAGGATAATATGTTAAGTAAAAGTTTACTACAAAATTTACTTATAGTCAGGAAGTACTAATAGCTTAGCAAAGTAACCAATATAATAATAATTTTTTATAAAGTTATTTTAAAAAAAGTTCTTGTATATCCCATAAGATCTTCCATTAAAAACCTCATGGCTAAATAAGCCCAGAGTAAAAAAAAAAGTTACAAAAGTGCCGAAACAGGTCAAATTTAATCAAAATAAAGTATTTCTCTACCGCTATAGCCTATGGCAAAATGTTCGGCTTTTATATAAACAAAAATAGAGTGGAAATTAACCTAAAGAGACTGTTCTTGTTCACGGTCACGGGATTTGTATCAATGCTAGCGTTAGCATTAGCTTAGCCGCATTGTGAATGAAGATCCGCTGCAGTCCCGCACAGAGCACAGCGCAATATGATCGCCACACGAAAGCTGAATTAGTATTTAAACATGTCCTAAAGTCTATAAAGTCCATTTGATGCAGAAATATGATATAATTATGACTCCCGTGTCACCAGTGTTTTCGGCGTATCTCCACGTGTAAAGCTGTATCGTGTGTTTTGGAGCTAAATCACACTCTGCACACGAGCTCCGGAGAAACGGACTTGTCCCGAACCTGTCCCGAAGGTCTCCTGAATGTGTCATATGTCCAAGTTGAAGTTAAACGTCCATTTTCATGTCCTTTAGTGTCCTGGAGTGCCACGTACATATGCACGAGCTCTTCACAGCTGATCGGCGAACAGCAGGGCTCTCAAGTTTTGTTGTTGTTGTCTCAAGTCTCTTGTTTTTTTGTTGCTTGCATCTTTTGTGCCACAAATAAAGGCATTAAATTTGTAGCTATGGGTTTATTGTTCATTTATGTAAGGTCTGGGGAAAATTACACAACCACACTTTCATTTTATATGTCTTTGTAATGCTTATCTTAAATTCTGTAGTCTCTTCCACTCTGTTTTGTCCTGTCTGAGTGAACAACTTAAGTAAATTTCCACACTGATTTTAATATTTACGTTTTTATTATTTAAGTTATACAACAGTTTAAAAAAAACACACTCTCTTCTGATACTATGAGGTCACAATAGATAAGTCAAAATGTTTGTAAAAGTACCCTGTGCGTTATTTCAAAAGTTCAAAACTCCATGCACAGCTTCCAGGTGCTGGTAACAACAGGAACATTGAATAATTCCAGAAAAGACTAAATTTACCGCATACTCTTATTCCTTTATCGGGCTTTGAGCAAACAACGCGTTTCGATTCTACGTTATGTTCATAGTCCAGAAATGGTGGAAGATGGGACTTGTTGGTGCCGTGAAGAACGCTGTCGTAATGCGGACAAGTTGTACGGTCTTGACCGCTCTCCCGTTGTTCTTTCTTGCCATGGCACACGCTGCCCTGGCGTTTTTCCACTTGATTTTGATTTGCTCCGGGGTCCGAGCAAACCCTGCCTCGGTCCAGTAGTGCGAGCTTGTAGCTTTCTTCACAGCCATGTTTTCATCTGAAAGTCCGGCAACAACAAGCGCTACTTATGACGCCGTAGGCACCGCCTACCACTCCTACAACTTCCGGGTGAAATTTTGAAATTCCTGGCGTGCCCATGCGCAGTATGCTAATCCGATCCGAAATCGTGCACATGACGACGCCAAGTGGTTTGCTATCGGCCTAGGCCAGGGGTTCCTGGGGGATTGGGGAAACCAATCCAATCCCTGTGCACATGCATCCGTTACGATCCCAATCAGTTTGGACTTTTCCATGTGCACGCAGTCAAAGACGTAGATAAAGGGGTAGAGGAAGGGGAAGGGTTAAGACAGAGTAATGGGACACAGCCTAAATCTTCTTGACTTAATGAAGCCAATCTTTGGTCAACAATTACCTGAAGACTTTTAAAACTCAAGCAATGATTTCCTGGTAGGTCACGACCATAGACTGGAGCAAATGTGGAGCCAAGTTCCATATTAGGAATAGGAATTTATGAACAGACATAACAGCAAAATAAACACCCCAGGATCATGTAAAGCGGGAGTCAATGCATGCTCACTTCCTATTAGGAATGCGGCGGATAGTGGATTAGCTATGTCCATATACAGTCTATGGTCAATATCAAACAAAGGTGCATGCAATATTTAGATGTATGTATGTAAGTGTATTGGAAATACAGTAATGAATACAATAATAGTACATAATTTAATATATCTAATCCAATAATAATTACACATGCCTGGAGGACCACAGCATATCTGGTTATCTCACTGAACCACAACGCTGTTAGTTACAAATCTAAATTGGGTCCAAGCTCATTAGCGTCCCCCTGCTGTGGCTGTGTCAACACACTCCAGCACACTGTTCTAAGTGGTGTGTGTGTTATAAGACAAAGTATTCCTGATGCCTCATTAGGACAGAGGCAAACAGCTTTAGTACTATAGCACCAAGACTCATCTGCAGTCCACATGGAGCCTACAAATGGGAGTGTGAGATGAACTACAGGCTAGGTCCCCTATGCTTCAATAAGCCAAATTAAAGGTGCTTTGTACACAAGGGCCCAGCACGCAATTAGACCCCTTCACACATAAAGCAGAAGTCACAAATGAAATTAGCAGATCAAAGAGAATATGTCTTGTTATACTTTGTGTGATCGATGAATAAACTTTGGTGTAAAATAATGAGAAAAATGAATAAGACTGTGTGTTAATTAATAGTACCTCAATTGTTAGCAGCTTGCATTGGTTTTGAGATCACACACACATATCATTTTTAGCACTTCTGAAAGTTGTAGCTTTATAAATGATTAATGTTGTGACAGCAGTGGATGTCAGGGTGAAGTTTGACATGGCAAAACTGTTGAAATATGGGTCAGTTTTCAATTTGGTTTTGATGGATCAACAGCCTTACAGAAATGGTGAGACAGATCTGGTGCATTGGCAGTGTGCGTCTTTCATTGGTAAAGGTGGTGTTGGTGATGCTAATTCAGGGGTAAATGCAGAGAATACACATGTCAGCAAAGGCAGGATAATACAGGGGGTACATTTATATGGCCAGTAAAAATCTGATACTAGAATAAAGAGCCATAACCAGTGTGACACCAAAGCTATTAGAAATAAACGTCTCTGTGTCCAAGGCAGAAAGAAAAACCTTACATGCAAACATACTATTGTCATTTAAATTGTTAGGGCACATTGAAACCTGTGGATATTCTACTCATGCGCACTATACTACATTATTTGAACAAATGAAATGCTTCAAACCCTAATGATGTGAACCTCCAACATTGTCATACATGATAGATACGTATTGTAATATCAAAGCTCGATTACCCCAAAGCCAGAAGTTGTGTTTGCTGCTTTTGTGAATATTTATAAAGAAAGGATTTCATGAGACAATATCCTGCAGGGATTAAAACAAATAATTCATCTGTACAAAAGCCCCTCTCTGTTCTAGCTGGTGGTGTCCAAGGTAGAGACAACAAAAGAATGGCACCAATTACCCTCCATGTGCAGTGGGTGTACGTACAGTATAAGAATAATGCTTAATCCTTGTATCAAATCAATGCCACACAATTTCACTGTCACTTTCACAAATGAAACTAACTACCCCATTAGAAGCACTCATAAAGGGCAATTAACCATTTTGTGGTTCTTTGTGTTTGGTCCACAAGTGACTATTAAGAGAGAATACCACAGCAAACAACTGGGGTCCTGTGATTAGCATTTGTTTTTGTGTAAATGGATCATAAATGCAGCAAGCATACAATTATAATGGCCCTGCAAATCAAATCGTGCTTAGTGTGTGAAAGGGAGTGCGCAGGAGGAATTAATGTCAAAGTTTCTCTGTTAATTAAAGGACAACGTTTGATAACCTCTGTTACTTTGATTCTTCAGTATTGACACGTTGTTTGCTATTATGTATTCACTGCACTTTCTCTCATACACTCTCATACAAAGGCTTACAGCTCTCTTTGGGATCTCTTTCTTCTCTATAAACTGTAATCTTGATGGACTGCTATTCAATATTTTATATTTTTTCTTATTATATTTCTCTCTTATATTGTATGTTTTCTCCTAAAGCAGGGGTCTTCAACGTTTTTCAGGCCAGGGATGGTGAACTGGGCCAGGGACCCCCTACTATATATACGGCATAGAATTGTGTTTTATATTAAATTGAGCTTAGTGTCATGTATAAACATTGCTACTCTGTTATGGTACATCCAATACAAGGAAATAATACACAGGTTAATACTGTATTTTACACTATAAAATATAAAATTATATTATTTTAAAGTGAAACCAAAAGATTTCGTGACCCCCCCCTGCAGTACCTCCGCGACCCCCCTAGGGGTCGCGACCCCCCTGTTGAAGACCTCTGTCCTTAAGTGAACATAATGCAGTACTCACTCATGTTGTAAATGTAAATGTGAGACACATTAGAGTTGTTTGCAGTTCTTTGCTGTGCACATAAGAAAATTCCCTATGTATTTTTGTAATTTGTTTTTCTAAGTCTAAGTCTAATGATGTAAGACCTAGGATACTGCTCAGCCCGGGACAGGTATCATGTCTGTGACTCTGTACTTTCTCCAAATGAAACACCTTCATGTAACATGAGCAGAGCCTGGCAACTGCCTGATAAAGCAGCGTTTGAGTATTTCTCAATAACCCAAAAATGATCCACTGCTGAGTGTCTGAACAGGCTTTTGATTCACTCGGTGCCACTCACTGTTACTCTGTGATTTCAGCTGTATTTTTCTACTTCTGAAGCACCACTTTTATTGCTGATTAAAAAATTGCTAAAAAACTTGCCATTGTGAGATGGGTCAAAACACCAACTTGGGCTCAGATAATCCCTCATACTGTGTCTTCAGAGTAACTGATATGAACACATGATCGTAGTCCCAAATCTCATGCATAAATTCAATTGTTCATACATATAAACACAAATTAAAACATGAACTTTTATTTTGATGTGTTTATTCACCATTACCATTTTGAGTTTCACCCCTTCAATATCGGTACACTGTCAAAAGAGTCATTAAGACTTGGGCTGGGAGCTGTTCCTTGCAGAGTATCATGGCAACTTGAAACAGCCCCAGGTAAACTCCACTCTGCCAAATATAGCTGAGGTCCTGTCATGCTAATGCTGCTATCGCTCACCTGTATGCTGCTAAATTTGGCTCAAGGCATGCAGCCGATCTTTGCATGTGTCACTTGGCTAGTTTTGACCTACTTTAGACATACTTGCTTCGTGTTTTTATTATAATGACATTGGAGATGAAGCTTCTATCAATCACTCACTACCTTTCAAGCAAACGATCGGCTCTCCATTTATCTTGTCTTATCACTGCATTTATTTTCATACTAGAAGAGGACTGTGACCTTGAGTAATTGTGGTCCATAAAAAAAATTCAAATCTACTAAAAATAAAACGCAGTGATAGTTAAAGGGCCCATATTACGCTATTTTCTTATCTATGTTATAATGTTTCCTCATCAAAAACATATCTGGAGTTTCATTTTGTTTCATTCAGACGTGTTTAATACACAAACGCTGCAATTTTAGGAGGAGTTCTTCTCTTTAAAAACAGGACTTTTTAAACTCCATACACCTTCACTAGAATCATTTGGATAAGTTCAGCTCTAGAATTGCCAAGTCTCTGCTGAACTAAAGGTAAAATGTAATTGTGAACTTGAAAATTACCGCTTCATGACATCACAAGGTGGAACAGAGTATTGTAAATAGACTAATAATAAAGGATTACTCAAACATGTGTGAATGAAACAAAACACAACTCCTAGTATGTTTTTGATGAGATAACAGTATTATAACATGTCTCAAAGATCACAAGAATCCATTTTGTGTAATATAGGACCTTTAACAAGTAATATTTAGTTGAACTGGTCCCTTTCTGAATACCCTATGCAGATGGTGTTGGAAATGGCAGTAACTGTAGTAGTAGTGAAATTGGTTGTACTGATCTTCATGCTTTACTTCATAATTACTTTTTAACCTCATATAAAGTCGTAGCCCTAGCCTCATTTAAAGTCCTAGTCATAATAGATAGAGAAGCTGCTGTAGAAATAGATGAATACCATTTTAATACCATTTTGTACCTGTAAATACCCATATGAACTAGCATATTGTAAGTGTGAGTTTTAATTTGACAACGAGGCTGTCTTGTGTTACATTGCTCTCATGTCCCCAGGTTGGCAGATGCCCTGAATGATCTATGATATGTCTGAATGAAGGGCACCTCTCTGTATTAATCAGACGGTTCCCCTCACACTGTGACACCAGTATCCATCAGATGATCGCTGTCTGGTGTCAATGTGACATTACATTTCTATCAGAAAAGGGGTTAGGCTAAAGAAGTGTGTCAGACATCTTTGGAAACATGAGGACTTTGGGGGGTTTATTGCTATAATTAATTAATAATGTCCATGTGTTGCAGGATGTTTCACAGATGCTTGTTGACCGAGTTGGATATAATGTGACAAGAGTTTGTTTTATCTGCTTTCTCTGTCAATTAAATCTCTCTCAATCGTGAATCCCAACTGACATCAAAATTAGCATGATTAGTAACAGTATTATATTTGTAGTAGATATGTAACATACATGTGGAAAAAAGTAAATTAGGCATGTTAAATAAACAGATTACAGATACAATAAAAATACCCTAATGTAGTTTTATACCGTTATGTAGGCCTATTTATGGATTTAAAACTATGGCAGCAGACCTCTGTTGTGATAGCAATAACACAAGTCAAATCAAAATATTATATCTTTGGAATAGGGAAAGGTCCTCTCAAAATCCTTCAAATCAGGAAGGAGTCATTTGCCTGAAACCCCTGAATAATATTTATGTTTTACTTTGCTTTTTGATTAAAGGTGTTATGTCACCATGGGAAATGTTAAAACCATATTTTGGAACCTTTTCAGAAAACAGCTTTAAAGGGATATGCCACCCCCAGGTCAAATTTGGGCATCTCCCCACAGTCCAGAGACTAAAATAAGTGGTGGAAAGCGTTTTCCTGCTCACCCAGCCATTGTCCGAGTCTGTCGCCACTGACCGCCGCGGTAACTGGTGCTCCTCCGCCTTAGACTGGAGTCTAACGTAGCCAGAGAAAGATTTCGGCCAAAAGGAATTAATTTGCTCGATGCGTTTCCCAATTACTTTGTGTGTAGTGCGCATTCATATCGAGTGCAAATAAATGTGCAAATCAACACGGAGAGCTTGCCTTGGTCATTTTGGGTGGGAACTATTTTCCAGTGCGTAAGAATACCGCTGTATCACGCACCACGTTGTGCAACAGGGGAACTCCCTTCCCGGTGCGTAACAGGGATTCCCCTGGCAGCGTACTGCGTGATACGGCTGTATTCTTACGCACTGGAAAATAGTTCCCACCCAAAATGACCAAGGCAAGCTCTCCGTGTTGATTTGCACATTTATTTGCACTCGATATGAATGCGCACTACACACAAAGTAATTGGGAAACGCATCGAGCAAATTAATTCCTTTTGGCCGAAATCTTTCTCTGGCGACGTTAGACTCCAGTCTAAGGCGGAGGAGCACCAGATACCGCGGCGGTCAGTGGCGACAGACTCGGACAATGGCTGGGTGAGCAGGAAAACGCTTTCCACCACTTATTTTAGTCTCTGGACTGTGGGGAGATGCCCAAATTTGACCTGGGGGTGGCATATCCCTTTAAATGTCTTCTTAAAGTTACTAACAGGCTTTTCACATTGTGCTTGTTGAAACTCTAATGTCAAACTTGTCCAGGGGAAGTTTGAGGTGGTGTTGATGGCATTGTCTGTCAGTGTCAGACATGGCGGCACCTCCTCCTCCTCCGCGTGACTCAGACCTCCTGCTGAGCGCTCTCAAAAACTCACACCAACAATGCTCCAGACAAGAGCCGCCCTCACCATATACTATTCCACTGTTTGATGCTAACATGTGTCTGTTTGAAAAACTGTCATAAGCTGAGAGTAGACAGCATTTGACAACTTAACTTTTGCACATTCACTTGGGAGTTGGCAAAGTGTGCATGTTTTCCTTTAACAGACTGACATGTCAATGGTTGATTTAAGGCAGAATATGGTCATCCAGGCAAATATTTTTAATGAGACAGTGTGTTTTTGACATCTGGATATGCACAAATGGGCTGTAAGCAGAGGTGTTGAAAAATATAACTTTGGGAAATAAGAAATTTAGTAAGTATAATAACCAGTCTTATGACTTATCCATACTGTGATATCCTGTTACATCAGTGATTAATGGGGAGAAGACTTTGAAAATGTATTTAGTTGCAGAATACTGAATTCCTGAATTAAAATGTATTTTGCAACGCATTCCGAAACATGGGCCATTGAGAGTACTGTATTCTGAATCGAGTTGCATTTAAATGGTCAAAATACAACCTTAAAAGCTTTATCTTTACATTTCACTGTTTTATTATGCATTTCTTATCACTATCTGTAGAAGAAACAATTCCTGATTGCACATACCACAAGAGCAGTGTTTTTTCTCTAATACTGTGCAGTTTGAAGTCTACATTGTGTGATAAAGTACTGCAATGTATTCCTTTGATTTTAGAAAATGAAATGAAAAAGTCACTGTACCAGAATACAATTACTCAAAATGAGTATTATGAATATTCTTGGTACATGTATTCAGTTAATGTGTTTTTCATGACTTAACTCCAGACATGGTACTGGAATAGGGCCGGTCCTTGATGTATAAAAGTACGGGCTGAAAATAACCATGATTATTTGGGTCATATTATTGCATATCATTATTCATATTTTAAATTATGAAATTATTGGGTGTAGCAATAATAATTAAAAAGCAATTCAAATTTGATTAATGGCATAACTCTAACCACTTTTAGCACATTTGTATGTACAGGGCTCTCAAGTCTCACGCATTGAGAGTGTGACACACGCAATTTGACGTGTTTACACGCACACACGCCACACATGGCATTTCTCACGCTGATTTTTTTTTTTTTTTTTGCCCAGAAAATCGGTCTGTGTGGCTTAGTTTATGCAGACTCCGCGCGTTTTCAGCGAAAAAAAAACTCCCCCTGCTCCGGGCGCACGGTCCGTGCGAGGCCGGAGCAGACGCGCCGTCCCCCGGGCACGTCCTGAGCCTCAGTCCCGGTGTCTCCGTCTGTGCGTAACGTGTCCCCGGAATACGGAATACGCACGGCCCAGAGCCGAACTGCCCATGGTGAGCCGCGGTGAGCCGCGGTGAGCCGGTGAGATGTGCATTAACCAGACTCTTACATGAATCCGTTAAAAATGTCCCGCCCCGGTACCATCAGGTAATAACTTCATTTATATAACTCTCATTAGTTGCTTTGTAGTTTAAGTTTGCTCTTTAGACAAACAGGGCTCTCAACACGCAATTCGACGTGGCGCCCCCCGCTCCTCGGGAAAAATTGTTCGCACTCAGGACTAGACCAGGACTAAACCAGAAGAACTAAACCAGGACTAAACCAAGACTAAACCAGGTCTAAACCAGAACTAAACCAGGACTAGACCAGGACTAAACCAGAACTAAACCAGGACTAAACCAAGACTAAACCAGGTCTAAACCGGGTCTAAACCAGGATTCAACTGGGACTAAACCAGGACTAAACCAGAACTAAACCAGGACTAAACCAAGACTAAACCAGGTCTAAACCAGGACTAAACCAGAACTAAACCAGGACTAGACCAGGACTAAACCAGGACCTAGCCAGGACTAAACCAGAACTAAACCAGGACTAAACCAGAACTAAACCAGGACTAAACCAAGACTAAACCAGGTCTAAACCAGGTCTAAACCAGGATTCAACTGGGACTAAACCAGGACTAAACCAAGACTAAACCAGGTCTAAACCAGGACTAAACCGGGACTAACCCGGCACTAAACCAGGACTAAACCAGGACTAAACCAGGTCTAAACCAGGACTAAGCCAAGACTAAACCAGATCTAAACCGGGTCTAAACCAGGATTAAACCGGGACTAAACCAGGACTAAACCAGGACTTAACCAAAACTAAACCAGGTCTAAACCAGGACTAAGCCAGGACAAAACCAGGTCTAATCTAGGACTAAACCAGGTCTAAACCAGGACTAAGCCAAGACTAAACCAGGTCTAATCTAGGACTAAACCAGGTCTAAACCAGGACTAAGCCAAGACTAAACCAGATCTAAACTGGGTCTAAACCGGGTCTAAACCAGGACTAAACCGGGACTAAACCAGGATTAGTTATAAAAGCATTTCCATATTAACAAAGTACCTTCTAATTCTGCCCTGCCCTTCCACCATCCCCCCTGGTTTCATTTTATAACCCCCCCCGCCGCTCATCAGAAATCTCACTCCTAGCAATCTTCAAAACTTGAGAGCCCTGGTATGTAGCACTAGTCATAGCTGTAATAGATACATTTATCATGTGGAAGGAGCACTTATCTATGTTATAATGTTCCTTATCAAAAACATGCCTTAAGTTGTGGTTTGTTTCATTCACACATGCGTGAAAAGTCCCTCAGTCGTCCAGGTAGAATCCATGATAACAGGAGAAGTTCAATTTGTCAACTGGACAAAGTTTGTTTGGTTGAAAACGTTTCGCCGCTCATCCGAGAGGCTTCGTCAGCTCTAATAAGAATACTGGTAAGACACTTGCTTATATCTTGCTGTAGGGAGGAGCTACCTAGCTAACTACTTTCCGGAACTATCTCATTGGTATCCGTCTTTTGTTTCTCTGGCGTCTAGCTGACGATCCCTATTCATCCCTACACGCCTGTTTTTCACACCTCTGGCCCTGACCTGGCTAGCCCTATTGTTTCCCTGTTTGTTTGATCTAGGCTTAATAATGGAATTGTAGATGGGATGTAAATTATGTCTTACTCCACCATTTCTGTTCAGAGAAGGATTCTCTTTTTTGACAAAAATAGTTCTTTAACTCCCCTCTCAAACCAATTCTTTCCCTGGCTAAGATCTGAACCTCACTGTCCTCAAAGGAATGGCCCGTGGCTTCTAGGTGAAGATGTACGGCAGATGACGGTCCACTCTGGCACGCTCGTCTGTGTTGGTACATCCTCTGTGAAGTGGCTGCTTGGTTTCTCCAATATAGCGCTCACTGCAGTCTTCACTACACTGAATGGAGTAGACCACATTGCTTTGTTTGTGGCTCAGTGTTTTGTCCTTTGGGTGGACGAGTTTTTGTCTTAAAGTGTTTGTGGGTTTGAAATAAACTGGGATTTATATTGTCTGAAAATCTCTCTGTAGTTTTTCCGACACGCCGGCCAGGTACGGAATCGCTACTCCCTTCCTCCTGGGTTCGGATTCTCTATTATCTTGTTTCTTGCCCTTGTCTCTCTTGGTTTTGTTAACAGCCCATTTGGGATAACCACAAACAGAGAGGGCTTTCCTGCACATGTTGTTCTTCTTTTCCTTACCCTCTGTGCTTGTGGGAACCACTTGGGCCCTGTGTTGTAATGTCCGAATAACACCCAGTTTGTGCTGCAGTGGGTGGTGTGAATCAAAAGCAGGTATTGGTCTGTGTGTGTGGGCTTTCCTGAAGACTTCTACTTGGAGTCCCCGGTTCTCCTATCGTTACTGCACAATCTAAGAACGCCAATGTGTTATCCTTGGCATCTTCACGGGTGAATTTGATATTAGGATCTACCGAATTGATATGTGCAGTAAAAGGTTCCAAATCTTGAATTTTGATTTTTGTAAAATTATCATCAACATAACGAAACCAGTGTGTGGGAGGAGTGCCTGGATATGAAGCTAAGGCACTCTGTTCAAATTGTTCCATGTATAAATTAGCCATGATAGGGGAGACCGGGGAGCCCATCGCACAGCCATGAATTTGCCTGTAGAAGTTCCCTCTGAACTGGAAATAGGTGGTATTTAGACAAATTTCCAGCAGTTGGCAGATTTGGTCAGGAGAAAGTTTGGTTCTCTCTTCTAGCTTGGAATCCTGTAGTAAACTCCTTCTCGCTGCTTCGACCGCTACAGCTGTGGGGATACAAGTGAAAAGAGAGGTTACATCAAAGGAAACCATTGTCTCATCCTGACCAAACTGGAGAAACTTAACTTTGTTTACAAATTCGGCTGTGTTCTCAATGTGGTGCTCCGTGTTACCCACCAATGGAGCCAAGATGGTTTTTAGGTGTTTGGCCAAATTATATGTGATAGAGTCAACACTACACACAATGGGTCTGAGTGGTACTCCTTGTTTGTGAATCTTCGGGAGGCCATAGATGCACGGGATAGCATCACCAGGGTACAGTCTGTAATACAGTTTTAGATCAATGACTTCTTCTTTCCTCAACTTCTGTAAGAAATCAATGATCTTCTTTTGTACCCATTGGTGGGGTCCCGTTTCAGTACTTCGTATGTTGTCGTGTCACTGAGTAGGCTGTTCACCTTAGCCTCATAATCAGCTGCGTCCAAGATCACCGTGCATCTCCCTTTGTGTGCAAATCTTGGACGCAGCTGATTATGAGGCTAAGGTGAACAGCCTACTCAGTGACACGACAACATACGAAGTACTGAAACGGGACCCCACCAATGGGTACAAAAAGAAGATCATTGATTTCTTACAGAAGTTGAGGAAAGAAGAAGTCATTGATCTAAAACTGTATTACAGACTGTACCCTGGTGATGCTATCCCGTGCATCTATGGCCTCCCGAAGATTCACAAACAAGGAGTACCACTCAGACCCATTGTGTGTAGTGTTGACTCTATCACATATAATTTGGCCAAACACCTAAAAACCATCTTGGCTCCATTGGTGGGTAACACGGAGCACCACATTGAGAACACAGCCGAATTTGTAAACAAAGTTAAGTTTCTCCAGTTTGGTCAGGATGAGACAATGGTTTCCTTTGATGTAACCTCTCTTTTCACTTGTATCCCCACAGCTGTAGCGGTCGAAGCAGCGAGAAGGAGTTTACTACAGGATTCCAAGCTAGAAGAGAGAACCAAACTTTCTCCTGACCAAATCTGCCAACTGCTGGAAATTTGTCTAAATACCACCTATTTCCAGTTCAGAGGGAACTTCTACAGGCAAATCCATGGCTGTGCAATGGGCTCACCTATCATGGCTAATTTATACATGGAACAATTTGAACAGAGTGCCTTAGCTTCATATCCAGGCACTCCTCCCACACACTGGTTTCGTTATGTTGATGATAATTTTACAAAAATCAAAATTCAAGATTTGGAACCTTTTACTGCACATATCAATTCGGTAGATCCTAATATCAAATTCACCCGTGAAGATGCCAAGGATAACACATTGGCGTTCTTAGATTGTGCAGTAACGATAGGAGGAGACCGGGGACTCCAAGTAGAAGTCTTCAGGAAGCCCACACACACAGACCAATACCTGCTTTTTGATTCACACCACCCACTGCAGCACAAACTGGGTGTTATTCGGACATTACAACACAGGGCCCAAGTGGTTCCCACAAGCACAGAGGGTAAGGAAAAAGAAGAACAACATGTGCAGGAAGCCCTCTCTGTTTGTGGTTATCCCAAATGGGCTGTTAACAAAACCAAGAGAGACAAGGGCAAGAAACAAGATAATAGAGAATCCGAACCCAGGAGGAAAGGGGTAGCGATTCCGTACCTGGCCGGCGTGTCGGAAAAACTACAGAGGATTTTCAGACAATATGAAATCCCAGTTTATTTCAAACCCACAAACACTTTAAGACAAAAACTCGTCCACCCAAAGGACAAAACACTGAGCCACAAACAAAGCAATGTGGTCTACTCCATTCAGTGTAGTGAAGACTGCAGTGAGCGCTATATTGGAGAAACCAAGCAGCCACTTCACAAGAGGATGTACCAACACAGACGGGCGTGCCAGAGTGGACCGTCATCTGCCGTACATCTTCACCTAGAAGCCACGGGCCATTCTTTTGAGGACAGTGAGGTTCAGATCTTAGCCAGGGAAAAGAATTGGTTTGAGAGGGGAGTTAAAGAGGCTATTTTTGTCAAAAAAGAGAATCCTTCTCTGAACAGAAATGGTGGAGTAAGACATAATTTGCATCCCATCTACAATTCCATTATTAAGCCTAGATCAAACAAACAGGGAAACAATAGGGCTAGCCAGGTCAGGGCCAGAGGTGTGAAAAACAGGCGTGTAGGGATGAATAGGGATCGTCAGCTAGACGCCAGAGAAACAAAAGACGGATACCAATGAGATAGTTCCGGAAAGTAGTTAGCTAGGTAGCTCCTCCCTACAGCAAGATATAAGCAAGTGTCTTACCAGTATTCTTATTAGAGCTGACGAAGCCTCTCGGATGAGCGGCGAAACGTTTTCAACCAAACAAACTTTGTCCAGTTGACAAATTGAACTTCTCCTGTTATCATTCATTCACACATGTTTAACACACAAATTCTGCACAGTTCTACAGAAAACATTCTGTTCCACCTTGTGATTTGGAAGATTTCAGTCAGGGAACTGACAATCTTTATTGAAGAAAAGGTAAAAGATAGCTTAAAGACTACCACTTCATGACATCAAAATGTGGAACAGAGCATTTTGAGCTTTGGAGATGTAGACAGACTAATAATGCAATGTTATTGAAACATTGTGAATGAAACAAAGCTCAACTCACAACGCAACACAATACAAACCAAGGATGATCAGAAAATGGTGAAATATGGCCCTTCTTTAATGTGTAAACAAATCTGTTTGAAGTCCCTGCTTTGCAAATGCATTAATGCCTTAATGCCTTAATAATAACATTGGAAATAAACAGGTCAGTATATAGCTCTGAACTACTCCAGTCACAATACATGGTTGGCTGTGACAAGAAGCTGAAAAATTCAGATAAAAAGGCCAAAAGATCACACTAAACAATACTCACCTGCCACTTCAGTGATTTCAGCAGAAGGAGAACAAGCTCAAAAATAGCCTTCTCTGTATTAAAGCTATTATGCTATTATGTAAAATGTGCAATTATGGTATATTCAAAAAAGTAATTTCACTCTAGGTTTTCTGAAAGACTAATGCATTGAGTGGTTGATTATGTGGTAGCTGCACTGGCTTCATTTTCCTTATAGAAGCTTCTTAAATGCACAATCCTCACAGATGTAATATCTGATGTGAGTAGTCTGATTTCTCTGTTTGTCTCTGTTATGCAAAGAAAGGGAAAAAATTAAGGTGGCAAAGACAGGCTGAAAGAGATATTTAATGAATTGTACCTTGTCTTTTAAATACCACAGTTACTACAGTTAGTTAATGTTTAAATGACACATGTGCTTTTGACGGTCAGATTTCTATAGGCCTAAATAGGCCTGTCATGATAACACATTCTTATGTCCGATATGTTGCTGAAGTAAATATAAATGATAAATAATAATATTGAAACCAAACTAAAGCAGATTTTTTTTTTTTTAATTTTTTTTTTTTTTTTTGATCTGGCGCGGCGAGAGCCGGAGCTGGTTGCAATGCGCTCCCTTATTTTCCAACTTTTTTTCTGCTCTTACCTGCTTGTGCGTTTGCACACTTTGAAGATTATGTGTATAAGGCTAAGTGCTTCAGAAACGCGATGTTTCTGCTCCATTTCAACCTCTATTTTCTCTGGATTCTAACTTTTTCACCGTTGCTATGTGCGTGAGGTCACGTGCCCCCATTGTTTACACGAGGGATCAGCTGTTAACGCTGCGCGGCGCAGTTGTGCTCCCCCGTGACCGACATGACATCCCGGAGGAGCTGCTACGGAGGACGCGCAGAGGCCGACGTGCTGGACGCAAACTCCGGGAAAGGAAAGGACGCTGCAGACCTGTGCTTCCCTCTGTCATCGTGGGAAACGTGCGGTCTATTCAGAACAAGACGGACGAATTAGCGGCGCTTGCACGGTATCAGCGGGAATACAGAGACTGCAGCGTCATGGTTTTCACGGAGTCCTGGTTAACCCCGCAAATCCCGGACTCAGCTGTTGCCATGGACAACTTTCACCTGCTGCGAGCGGACAGGACGGCAGACAGTGGGAAGAAAAAAGGAGGTGGCCTGGCTGTGTTTGTAAATGAGAAGTGGTGCAAACCTGGACACTGTACAGTTAAGGAGCAGCTGTGTAACAAGGACGTGGAGTTGCTTGCCATTAGCTTACGGCCCTGCTATCTGCCTCGAGAGTTCTCACATGTGATTCTGATCGCTGTGTATGTTCCTCCCTCTACTAATGCTGAGACAGCACGTGACACACTGCACTCCTGTACGAGCACACTCCAAACTAAGCATCCACAGGCTCTCTTCCTGATTTCTGGAGACTTCAACCATGCATCTCCTGCAACTGTTCTGCCTACATACACCCAGTATGTCACCTGCCCCACAAGAGACAATAAAATATTGGATTTATTTTTTGCCAACGTCAAGGAGGCTTATTCTTCATCCCCACTGCCTCCCCTGGGTAGAGCTGACCACAATATTGTCCACCTGCGGCCTGTGTATCAGCCCATTGTGCACAGACAGCCTGTGGTACCCCGTGTGGTGAAGAAGTGGACTGCTGAGAGTGAGGAGGCTCTGAGAGACTGCTCTGACACCACAGTGTGGACAGAGCTCTGTGACCCCCATGGAGAGGACATTAATGCGGTGACAGAATGTATCACGGTCTACATAAATTTTTGTTTTGAAAACATCGTTCCCTCCCAAACGGTGCGGTGTTTTTCAAACAATAAACCATGGATTAACCCTGACATAAAGGCTCTGCTGAAGGAGAAGAAGAGAGCTTTTAGGTCAGGGACCAAGGAGGAGCTGAAGGCTGCACAGAGGAGGCTGAGGAGAGAAATCAGGATGAGCCAGGCCAGCCATAAGAGGAGGATGGAGCGACAGCTACAGGAGAGGAACATCCAGGGGGTGTGGAGAAGTCTCAAGACCATCTCAGGCTTCAAAGCACCTCCTGTCCAGGCGGAGGGGGACCTGCAGTGGGTGAATGACCTCAATGCTCACTTCAGGAGATTTGATCAATCACCCGGCACCCCTCCTCCCCCCACCCAGCTGCCAGCTCCCACCTCCCCAGCTGGACAATGGGGAACTCCTGCTCCTCTTCGCAGCTTTACCTCTGCTCCACAGCACTCCACCACACATGGACTCACCCATCCCCCCAGCCTGCCACTGTCATTCTCTGCAGCCCAGGTGAGACAGGAGCTCAAGAAGATTAGACCGAGGAAGGCAGCAGGACCAGACGGCATCAACTCCAGGCTCCTTAAGTCCTGTGCAGACGAGCTGTGCGGAGTTGTGGAGCATGTCTTCAACATGAGCCTTAAGCTGAGGGTGGTGCCACAACTCTGGAAGACCTCCTGTGTGGTACCAGTGCCTAAGACACCGCACGCTAAAGACCTCAGCAGCTTCAGGCCGGTGGCTCTAACATCCCACCTGATGAAGACACTGGAGAGACTGGTCCTTGGCCACCTCCGCTCCACCGTGAGCTCAGCGATGGACCCGCTGCAGTTTGCGTACCAGCCTGGCATCGGAGTGGAGGATGCCGTCATCTACCTGCTGCATCGCTCACTGTCTCACATGGAGAACCCCGGCAGCACTGTGAGGATTCTCTTCTTTGATTTCTCCAGTGCTTTCAACACCATCCAGCCACTGCTCCTCAGGGACAAACTGGAGAACGCCGGTGTGGACTGTGACCTGGCAGACTGGATCCTGGACTACCTCACAAACCGGCCCCAGTTTGTGAGAGCCAAGAACTGTGTGTCTGACCTCATGACCTGCAGTGTCCTCGCGCCCTTTCTTTTCACCCTCTACACTGCAGACTTCAGACACAACACGGACAGATGTGTCCTGCAGAAGTTCTCTGATGACTCTGCCATCATTGGTCTCATCAAGGATGACGATGATGGGGAGTACAGAGGACTAATACAGGACTTTGTGGACTGGAGTCAGCAGAACCACCTCATCATCAATGCAGGGAAGACCAAGGAGATGGTGGTGGACTTCCGCAGACGCCACTCTACTGCCCCCTCAGTGAACATTCAGGGAAGGGACATTGAGAGAGTGGACTCTTACAAGTACCTGGGTGTTCATCTGAACAATAAGCTGGACTGGACTCATAACACAGACGCACTGTACAGGAAGGGCCAGAGTCGGCTCTATCTCCTGAGGAGACTCAGGTCTTTTGGAGTGAGAGGGCCACTCCTGAAGACCTTCTATGACTCTGTGGTGGCATCAGCCATCCTGTACGGTGTGGTCTGCTGGAGCAGCAGCATCACAGAAAGGGAGAAGAAGAGGCTGGACAAGGTCATCAAGAAGTCCAGCTCTGTCCTGGGCTGTCCTCTGGACTCAGTGCAGGAGGTGGGGGACAAGAGGGTCCTGGCTAAGGTCACCTCTATGCTGGACCACGAGTCTCACCCCCTACAGGACGCTCTGTCTGCTCTGGAGAGCAGCATCAGTGACAGACTGATTCACCCTCGCTGTGTGAAGGAGAGGTTTCGCAGGTCTTTCCTTCCTGCTGCTGTCAGACTGTACAACGAACACTGTTAACATGTCATTCAACTTATCTGCACTTACAAATATTCAACTATAATCTAGAGTCTATTTTTAGGTCTAGTTTTAAATTATCCTAGGCCATTATTTATTTATTTATTATATTGTTCTGTTGCATGTTACTTTTTCGTGCTGTTCTTGATCTGTGCGTTGCAACACTGGAATTTCCCCACTGTGGGACTAATAAAGGCATATCTTATATTATCTTATCTTATCTTAATTATCCACAAAAGTATTCTAAATGTACAGTATTTACGTGAAGAGTCCCTCAGTCGTCCAGGTAGAATCCATGATAAAAGGAGAAATTCAATTTGTCAACTGGACAAAGTTTGTTTGGTCGAAAACGTTTCGCCGCTCATCCGAGAGGCTTCGTCTGCTCTGGTTCTAGTGCTGGTTAGACCCTGTTTATATCTAGCTGTGGGGAGGAGCTCCCTACACTGAAATAGCTCTGAAACTATCTCCACTAATCTGTCTCTTTGTTTTTCAAATTACTCTGGCGACTAGTTTAGCCTCCCTATTCAAGCCTAACGACCCTCTCCACCCCTCTGCCCTGGATTGTCTGCCCTAATATTTCTTTGTCTGTTTTTCACTTGGTTTGAGAATTGAATTATAAATGGGAGACAAGTTATGTCTAACTCCCCCAGCACTAGAACCAGAGCTGACGAAGCCTCTCGGATGAGCAGCGAAACGTTGTCCACCAAACAAACTTTGTCCAGTTGACAAATTGAATTTCTCCTTTTATCGTACAGTATTTACAAAAAACATGGTCTGAAATAACTAAATTGCAGAATACAACACTTAACCAATTAGTTTGTAATGAGTCAAGTTATGTATTCAACCCTTTGCAGCTCAAATCTTATCATATTGCCATAATAATAATAATAATAATAATAATAATAATAATAATAATAATAATAATAATAATAATAATAAATATAGCCGCAAGCAGTGATGATCGGCCCTTGCTTGCACTCGCGGGGAGGGGGCGCTAACGCGCCTTATTCCTCCCCCTTTTTCTAGGCCAGTTGGCCTGTGGTGCGCTGTGGCACACAAACTGTTCTCTTTTTGGGCAGTGTTATTTTGTCCATTATAATTTTATGTATGTCTCAACTAGTGCTGTCAGGCAAATAAAAAAAAAATCTAATTAATTACAGGATTTGTAATTAATTAATCTAATTAATCGCATTTTAATACATTTTTTAGGTGGTTTATTGTGCTCTCCCACAGTGCCAAAAAGGTGTCAAACGTGTGATTTATAGTGGTACAGTGAAAAGACTGCAGACTTCCCCTTTGTCTTTAAGTTTTTCAGTCTTTGGCTCGCTCTCTTTCTCTCCGTGCACACAAGACAAGACTGTGACCTACAGAGTGCACCTGTACACCTCCATTCCCCCTCCCACATTACATAACATTCATTCGAAAGCTCATTTACACCATTCCATTCACCATTAAATGGTGAATATTTCTGGTGCCAAAAGGTGAGCACGTACAGTAGCTTTCATGCAACGTCAATAAATAATATACAAAGCTTCAAATATACAGAGAATACAAATAATTGCCCGAAATAATTGCCCCTGCAAATTACTCATGGCTCACATGACCCCCGGAACCCACAGGTTTGCCAGATCACACCAGATCGCACCGCGGGAGAAGGTGGCTGCGCACGGGTAAGTAAATTATCAGGTTTAGCGATTTGGATGGGCAAAACCGGCGCTTCTAAGTGTGCAGCCTTAGTCACGGCCGAACACGCTGGAGAGGTTATGGGGAATTGAAAAGGGTTCGGCGCGCGGAGCGCAGCACATACGGAAACGGGCGCACGCGTCTTCACGTACTCTCCGCGGGGACAATGGGCTTAGGGACAGACCTGCTCTGTCACATTTTTGGGGCCAAGCAGCGCTAAGCTGCAAGGCACCTATAGTCTTTGTATTGATTCCTATTATTATAAAATATTCTTCCGCCTCTGGGAGTCTATGGCAACCCCTAGAACCGTCTGGTAAAAAGTTGTGAAATTCCAGCCAGGCTCCTCATTACCCACAGCAATTTATAGGACCCCACCCCAAACCCTCTAGCGCCACCAGCAGGTCAAAGTTGCAGGAATTTTCAGGTACATTCCTGCGTGTAACTTTTGAACCGTATGTCCAATTTTTAAAAACTTGGCATCCCTGGACTCCTTGAAAAACACATGAAAAATACTCAAATTGCTTCTCCTCCCTCAATTTTGGACCACATTTGCTCAAATTTGGTACATACCATCTTTGGACTGAGCCTCATCAGAAACTTGCCCGGCGTTTTGATATCTTTTATCATTTTGTCGTGACAGCCTATCAATTGCGTCCGAAAAGTCGCCAAACAGGAAGTCAGCTCATATCTTGGGAACCCTTCATAGGATTATTTTCAAACTTTTCACTGATGTTTGCGTCCTTCCCAGGATTCCTTATAAAAAATTACAGGGCCCCAGCTCAAACCCTCTAGCGCCACCAACAGGTCAAAATTTGAGGGACATTTCTGCTTGTAACTTTTGGACCGTAAGTTCGCTTTTCAAAAATTTGGTATCCCTGGGATCCTTGGGCGAAGACTGATCCAACGCATCCCATGGCGTCATGTCCGCCAGAATAGAATGTCTGCCATCTTGGACTTTGTGAAAATCAATAAAATGCTTCTGCTTCTACAAATTAACTTGTAATTTCCACAACAAATGGTGTGCACACACATTCTAGACAGTCTCATGATGCCCTTCAACAAATTTTGCGTCCCCACCCCCAACCCTCTAGCGCCACCAGCAGGTCAAAGTTGCAGGTACATTTCGGCTTGTAAGTTTTGAACTGTATGTCCGATTTTCAAAAACTTGACCTCCCTGGACTCCTTGGGGCAAGACGAATCCAACACATTCTGTGACGTCATTTTCGCCAGGGTAGATTTTACGCCATTTTGAATTTTATGAAAAACACTCAAAATGCTTCTCCTCCCTCAATTTTGGACCAATTTTGCTCCAATTTAGTACATGGCATCTTTGGACTGAGCCTCATCAGAAACTTGACTGGAGTTTTGATATCTCTTATAGTTTTGACGTGACAGCCAATCAAACGCGTCCTAAAAGTCGCCAAACAGGAAGTGAGCTCATATCTCGGGATCCCTTCATAGAATTATTTTCAAACTTTTCACAAGTATTCTAGTCTGTCCCAGGATTCCCCACAAAAAAAATTACAGGGCCCCAGCTCAAACCCTCTAGCGCCACCAACAGGTCAAAATTTGAGGGACATTTCTGCTTGTAACTTTTGAACCGTAAGTCCGATTTTGAAAAACTTGGTATCCCTGGGATCCTTGGGTGAAGACTGATCTAACAGACGTCATCAAATTAGGCTGGGTCCCTGCTTGGCCCCACATTGCTGCTTGCAGCTATATTTATATATTCCTCCGCCTCTGGGAGTCTATGGCAACCCCTAGAACCGTCTGGTAAAAGTTGTGAAATTTTGCATGCACATTCCAGCCAGTCTCCTCATTACCCACAGCAATTTATAGGCCCCCACCTCCAACCCTCTAGCGCCACCAGCAGGTCAAAGTTGCAGGAATTTTCAGGTACATTTCTGTGTGTAACGTTTGAACCGTATGTCCAATTTTCAAAAACTTGGTATCCCTGGACTCCTTGGGCCAAGCCGAATCCAACGCACCATATGACGACATTTTCCGCCAGGGTAGATTTTCCGCCATTTTGAATTTTATGAAAAACACTCAAAATGCTTCTCCTCCCTCAATTCTGGGCCAATTTTGCTCAAATTTGGTACATAGCATCTTTGGACTGAGCCTCATCAGAAACTTGCCCGGCGTTTTGATATCTTTTATTGTTTTGTTGTGACAGCCAGTCAAACGCGTCCGAAAAGTCGCCAAACAGGAAGTGAGCTCATATCTCGGGAACCCTTCATAGGATTATTTTCAAACTTTCACAGATGTTCGTGTCCTTCCCAGGATTCCCCACAAAAAATTACAGGGCCCCAGCTCAAACCCTCTAGTGCCACAAACAGGTCAAAATATGAGGGACATTTCTGCTTGTAACTTTTGAACCGTAAGTCAGATTTTCAAAAACTTGGTATCTCTGGGATCCTTGGGCGAAGACTGATCCAACGCACATCATCAAATTAGGCTGGGTCACTGCTTGGCTCCACATTGCTGCTTGCAGCTATATTTATAAATAAACTTTCCGTTCAAAGGCCCCGCACGCCAAATTTAAAATGCGTGTGCATTGAATTGCCGCTCATAATTAATTGTGTTAATTTTTATAACGCGTTCATTTGCGGTGTAATTAATTAATCTAATTAACGTGTTAAACTGACAGCCCTAGTCTCAACTTTTAACCAGTTGGGGGTGATAACGTGCCTTTTTGAAGATGTGCCCACATTTGAGATTGTGGCTGTTTTAAAAGTTTCAGAAATGAAAATATGCCAGAATTAGATGTGTACATAGAATTACATTATGACATTTGTCACATAATTAATCCAAGATGCTGAATTTTGGTTTGGGAGGGGGCGTGGTCACAATATATTGTTTGGTCTTTTTCTCATGACGCATCTGTGTACCAAATTTGGTTTAGCTATGCCAAAGTTTTTGTCAGGATGTCACATTAGCAATGGCAACAGTTGCCTGTTGTCATGGCAACACGATGGTGACAGGAGCAGAGGGACAGGAACAGAGACGACAGGAGCAGAGGGACAGGGACAGAGACGACAGGAGCAGAGGGACAGGGACAGAGACGACAGGAGCAGGGGGACAGGAGCAGAGGGACAGGAGCAGGGGGACAGGAACAGAGACGACAGGAGCAGAGGGACAGGGACAGAGACGACAGGAGCAGGGGGACAGGAGCAGAGGGACAGGAGCAAGGGGACAGGAGCAGGGGGACAGGAACAGAGACGGCAGGAGCAGAGGGACAGGGACAGAGACGACAGGAGCAGGGGGACAGGAGCAGAGGGACAGGAGCAGGGGGACTGGAACAGAGATGACAGGAGCAGGGGGACAGGGACAGAGACGACAGGAACAGGGGGACAGGAGCAGAGAGACAGGAGCAGGGGGACAGGAACAGAGACGACAGGAGCAGAGGGACAGGAGCAGAGGGACAGGAACAGAGACAACAGGAGCAGGCGGACAGTAACAGAGATGACAGGAGCAGGGGGACAGGGACAGAGACGACAGGAGCAGGGGGACAGGAACAGAGACGACAGGAGCAGAGGGACAAGAGCAGAGGGACAGGAGCAGAGGGACAGGAGCAGAGACAACAGGAGCAGGGGGACAGAAGCAGAGGGACAGGGACAGAGATGACAGGAGCAGAGGGACAGAAGCAGAGGGACAGGAGCAGAGACGACAGGAGCAGAGAAACAGGAGCAGGGGGACAGGGACAGAGACGACAGGAGCGGGTGGACAGAAGCAGAGGGACAGGAACAGAGACGACAGGAGCAGAGGGACAGGAGCAGAGGGACAGGAGCAGAGACGACAGGAGCAGAGGGACAGGGACAGAGACGACAGGAGCAGGGGGACAGGAGCAGAGGGACAGGAGCAGGGGGACAGGAATAGAGACGACAGGAGCAGAGATGACAGGAGCAGAGACGACAGGAGCAGAGGGACAGGAGCAGAGGGACAGGAGCAGAGGGACAGGAGCAGGGAGACAGGAGCAGAGGGACAGGAGCAGGGGGACAGGAGCAGAGGGACAGGAGCAGGAGGACAGGAGCAGAGGGACACGAGCAGAGGGACACGAGCAGAGATGACAGGAGCAGAGGGACAGGAGCAGAGACAACAGGAGCAGGGGGACAGGAGCAGAGGGACAGGAGCAGAGACGACAGGAGCAGAGGGACAGGGACAGAGACGACAGGAGCAAGGGGACAGGAGCAGAGGGACAGGGACAGAGACGACAGGAGCAGGGGGACAGGAGCAGAGGGACAGGAGCATGGGGACAGGAATAGAGACAACAGGAGCAGAGATGACAGGAGCAGAGACGACAGGAGCAGAGGGACAGGAGCAGAGGGACAGGAGCAGGGGGACAGGAGCAAAGGGACAGGAGCAGGAGGACAGAAGCAGAGGGACAGAAGCAGGAGGACAGGAGCAGAGGGACACGAGCAGAGGGACACGAGCAGAGATGACAGGAGCAGAGAGACAGGGACAGAGACGACAGGAGCAAGGGGACAGGAGCAGAGGGACAGGAGCATGGGGACAGGAATAGAGACGACAGGAGCAGAGATGACAGGAGCAGAGATGACAGGAGCAGAGGGACAGGAGCAGGGGGACAGGAGCAGAGGGACAGGAGCAGGAGGACAGGAGCAGAGGGACAGGAGCAGAGGGACACGAGCAGAGACGACAGGAGCAGGGGGACACGAGCAGAGACGACAGGAGCAGGGGGACAGGAGCAGAGGGACAGAAGCAGCCGCTGTGGTTCTAAACCTGCTCTGTCTCTATGGATGGGACATGGCGTGGGGGCATCAGTGATTTTTTTCATTCACAACATGCCACAAATATGTGTACCAAATCTTGTATGTCTATGACAAAGTAAAATTTTGCAGTTCCGTGCAACTACCCTAGGGGGCGCTATTGTGACCATTTTATATTTTCTTATATCAATCTGGTCAAGGCCAGGGTGTCCACCAAGAATTTAAGTTTGAGTGAAATTGGCCTTTTGAGTGAAAGTGACTTTTTTGTTCCTATTCCCATGAGCCATATATATACCAAATTAGGTGTGGCTATGCCAAAGTTTTTGCCGGGCATCGTAATGGCGAGAACAGATGTTTGGCCTGTTGCCATGGCAACACGATGGGAGATGGCGTGGGGGCGTCACTGACTTTTTTTGATCTGGACCATGTCACGAATGTGTGGTCCAAATTTGGTGTGTCTACGGCAAAGTAAAATTTTTCTGTTCTATGCAATCTCCCTAGGGGGCGCTATGTGCCCATTTCAGATTTTCTTATATTAATCTGTTTAGGGCTGGGGGGTCCACCAATGATTAAAGTTTGAGAGAAATCAGCCAAAGTATGTGCGAATGATCACTTGTCAAAATTTGATGGCGAGCTGCATTGACCTCGTCGATTAACTTGCCCAGTACACATTTTTGGCATTTACGATGGTTAACGATTACAATTATGCCGCTGTCGTGGCAATGGGCAATGGCAGTTTGTACTATTGGATGCCATGAGTGTAACTATAGTGTGGCATTGAGTGCTTGGAAAAGGGAGAGGGCTTTGTGCTTTGCAGTGCACGATGTCAAGTGCGCTCACAAAACAATTACAGTTTTGCCGCTGTCGCAGCCACGGGCAGTGCCACTGTGCCATGTCAGCGGGCACAAGTCACTGACATGAGTGCCACTATGTTTAAAAAAAGGAGAGAGCTCTGTTCACACTGCTGAACAGTTACAATGGGCCCTACGCTTTAGCGCTCGGGCCAAATAAAAACATGTCCCACTGCTACAAAGAAAAAGTACCCAAAAAGTTTTTTAATTTATTGAATGAAAAGTCCATATACTAGTAGACCTGCGTGATTTATCAATTAAATCGATTAATTCGAATTTCATACATTTCAGGACGATGTGTTTTTATGAAAATCGATTTTTTAAATGATTTTTTAAATGCGAGCGGAACTAATGCGCGGCGCCACGTTCTACACGGGTAAGTTAGCGGGGCGTACCCAAACAAGCTAGCATGCGAGTGAGGGAAAGCTGGAGCTTGTACCAAACAAAGGTGTCGCTACATCTGTTATATGAAACTGGTTCGGTTTTCTTGCGTCGGACTTAGAACAAATGAGTGCTCGCTGTAAGGTCTGTTCAAAAGCTGCTGCAGCACGACAAATGTATCCTAGCGCCTAAAGCAGAGGCAGAGTGGGAGAAGTGCAAGTCCCTACAGCGTGAGCACATATTGTAAAAGACATGGTGCCCATATTTACTGTGGAAAAGCTGAAGTTGCCACAGCTGTATACTGTGTATGGAGCGGACATACCCGGACTCTCTCATCATTGTTCTTGGGGACTTTAACAAAGCCAATCTAAGCCAGGAACTTCCCAAATACAGACAGTACATCAAATGCCCAACTAGAGAGGAGAGGACGCTGGATCACTGTTACAGCACGATAAGTGGGGCTTATCACGCGGTGCCCCGCGCTGCACTCGGACTTTCTGATCACGAAATGATCCACCTTATCCCCGCGTACAGACAAAGAATGAAACACTCTAAACCTGTCGTGAGGACTACAAAACGGTGGAGCAGCGAGGCTATGGAGGAGCTGCGCACGTGCTTGGAAACTACAGACTGGGACGCTATGAGAGCTGCTTCTGACAGTTTGGACGAGTACACAGACACTGTCACCTCATATATCCACTTCTGTGAGGACAGCATTGTGCCATCACGCACCTGGGTGAGTTATAACAATGACAAACCCTGGTTTACTCCCAAACTCAAACGGCAGTGGCTAGAAAAAAGGCAGGCTTTCAGAAGTGGTGATAGAGACCTCTACAAGGAAGCCAAGTACAGGTTTAGCAGAGAAGTGGGCACTGCTAGATGCCAGTTCTCTGAGAATATGCAGCAGCAGATCTCAGAGGACGACTCGGCTTCTCTGTGGAGGAGTTTTAGGAAAATAACAAACTACAAACCTAAAACTCCACACTCCACGGATGATCTGCCCCTAGCCAACAGTCTAAACGACTTCTACTGTCGTTTTGATGAGCCATCAAGCAGCTCTCACACCTCCATCTGTCCCATCAATAGAGACTACCTGTACACTTATCCCCCCACCCCCCTGCTTCCCCCTCACCAGAGCCATCTCCACCCCTTCACATTCATAAGGCAGATGTGAGGAAGCAGTTCAAAAGGTTGAATGCCCGGAAAGCGCCTGGCCCAGACGGTGTCTCTCCTGTCACCCTGAGACACTGTGCCAACGAGCTGGCCCCGGTGTTTACGGGCATCTTCAACTCTTCACTGCAGGCTTGTCATGTGCCTGCCTGCTTCAAAACCTCCACCATTGTTCCTGTCCCCAAGAAGCCAAGGATCACTGGACTTAATGACTACAGACCTGTGGCTCTAACATCTGTGGTCATGAAGTCTTTTGAGCTCCTGGTTCTGCCCCACCTCAAGACCCTCACGGCCCCCCTCCTAGACCCCCTGCGCTTCGCCTACAGAGCCAACAGATCTGTGGACGATGCCATCAACCTGGCTCTACACTTCACCCTGCAGCATCTGGACTCCCCGGGAACCTACGCCAGGATCCTGTTTGTGGACTTCAGCTCTGCCTTCAACACCATCCGCCCAGACCTCCTCCAAGGCAAGCTTTCCCAGATGAATGTGCCTGATCCTCTCTGCAGGTGGATCACTGACTTCCTGACGGACAGGAAGCAGCACGTGAGGCTGGGGAAGAATGTCTCGGACTCCCGGACCATCTGTGTTCTCCCCAAGGCTGTGTTCTTTCTCCTCTGCTCTTCTCCCTGTACACCAACTGCTGCACCTCCTCCCACCAGTCTGTCAAGCTCATCAAGTTTGCAGATGACACCACGGTCATTGGACTCATCTCGGACGGGGATGAGTCTGCCTACAGGACAGAGGTTGACCATCTGGCGTCCTGGTGCAGCCAGAACAACCTGGTGCTGAACGCCCAGAAGACAGTGGAGATCATTGTGGACTTTAGGAAGCACACAGCCCCACCCCACCCCCATCATCCTGACCGACTCCCCCATTACCACTGTGGACTCATCCCGCTTCCTGGGGACCACCATCACCCAGGACCTCAAATGGGAGCCCACCATCACCTCCGTCATAAAGAAGGCCCAGCAGAGGATGTACTTCCTGAGGCAGCTGAAGAGATTCAACCTGCCAGCACGGACAATGGTGCAATTCTACACTGCCATCATCGAGTCCATCCTCACCTCCTCCATCACCGTGTGGTATGCTGGAGCCACATCCAGGGACAAACAGAGACTGCAGCGTGTTGTGCGCTCTGCTGAGAAGGTGATTGGTTGCAGCCTTCCATCTCTGCAGGACCTGTACACCTCCAGGACACGGACACGTGCAGGTCGGATTGCATCCGATCCTTCTCACCCTGGACATGGACTCTTTGACCTGCTCCCCTCAGGCAGGAGGCTACGGTCCATTCGGACCAGAACCTCCCGCCATAAAAACAGCTTCTTCCCCTCTGCTGTCGGACTTTTGAACAATAACAACACTAGGACTCTTCTCACCCACCCTCCCACCCACCCGCTCTGTGTCAGTCACAAGACCCCACCCCCCGCTCTGTGTCAGTCACATGACCCTGCGACGGTTCTTCTTTTTGCACGTGACCATTACCTGCACCTGCACTGCTATATCCTTGTACTCTGCTACTCTATTTTATTCTATTTTATTTATTGCATGTTAAGTGTTGGTTTACATTCTGCTCCAAGCACCACAGCAATTTCCTAATGTTGTGAACTTGTTCAAACATATGGCATTAAAACCTTTCTGATTCTGATTCTGATTCTGATATACAGACTGCACAAGCTAACATATATGAACACAGACAGTGGCTTCCTCTTTTCTGCATCACTCGAGGAAAAACTAAAACTAAAACACAACACTACCCACTCAGGGTATAATTTAGCTCCATAAAATGCAAAAAAAGAAAAAAAAAAGAAAGATATTTATATAACTGTGATATATTAAAAAAAAAAAAACAATAACAGCTTAATTGATGCAAGGTGTAATGTATTATTTTGAGCCATTTGTCTGTCATCTGTTATTTGTTTTTGAGTAGGCCAGTGAAAAATCGTTTAAAATCGGAAATTGGATTTTTTTTTTTTTTTTTTTATCGGAGATTTCATTTTTAGGCCATATCGCCCAGCTCTATATACCAGTAATAATTATTGTGACTACTCACCACAAATCAGATTGAATTATTGGGTTATTTGATCATTCATCTTTTTTACTTGCCATATTTAACTAGTGTAGAGTTGGATTAGAGAAGGGAAAATATTTCTAAATATGTTTTCTGCGTACAAAGTGTCACTGTAAGGGACATCTGCATTCAGCCTCAGTACTGCTAAAATCTCTAATTCATCACTGCACCAAGTGTCAGAGAATATGTTGCTACGGAAACATTTCTTCGCATTTCTTTAGTGTTATGTGTTGTATATTGCGTGCAGAGAGGGAGCAGACTGAAGCAGACGTCGATCCTGTCCTCTTGGCCGCTGCCATCTGGACCCTCCCTCCAGCGCAGCGTGGCCAAAGACCCTCTGTTTGTGTGCTCTCCATAAAGTGAGTGGCCCTTGGAATAAGAGTACAGTGGTAAAAGCCATCTGCTGTTTGCCCATTGTGAATGAGTAAACACAGAGCTCAGAGTCCACTTTGTGGACAATGAATCAAGCCCTCAAAAAATGGAATGACACAGATGGAGAGCAAGATATTTAACCACTCTCAGTCCTTAAAGGGACAGTGTGTACGATTTTTACCCGTTAATTACTGAAATTGAAGATACCCATTCAAAAATACATTGTTTTCCAAGCCTTTTCACTTCCATCATGAAATCAAAGTATTCTTTTGGACTTAGATATAGTCACATAAAAGGGGGATCTTCCCCATGCAGAGGCAGCCATTTTGAATACGAGAGCCACAGAAGGACATTTGGGCTCCGCCTTCGGCAAGGCTCGTGGTTTTGGGTAAACAACACAAGCATGCTGCCGGATCACACGTCGTACTGGATCTAACACGTGTTTTGGACTCAATTGTTTTACTGGATTTTATTCGCTGGATCCTTACGGACAAATTGAGAGCAAGTTTATGGTGAAATACAGAGTTTGACCTGTGCAAAGCATTCTAAGGTAAGCTAACCTCGTTTTGTGATTTTCTGGATAAAAGCCCCATGTGCTCGGGGAGTGATTGTTTTGCAGGGAAATGAATTGCATAGTCAAAAAGAGGAGACTGTAAGGTTTCATTTGATGTGTAGAGTGTCATGGTACATGATCGGGAATGTTGTTTTCATGAGAAAAGAAAAAAAAACAAAAACGGGACCGCGTTTTATTTATACAGTAGCGGCACGCGGCTCGTGCGCGGGTCCCTCGAGGTCTGCCGTAGCTAAAACAGAAAGTGCAATAGCACCATCCACCTATGCGCCACGAATCCTACACACTGGGGCTTTAATGTAAGCAATTCAAAACATACCACATCAAATAATATAATAATTTGTTTTTGTTTTCTTACTAATAAAGCCCAGGAACAGATATTTATTAGATTCTATGTCAGTCAATAGCCCATCCACAGACTATTGGCTGAAAACTCAATTTTGATACTAAGGAAAAGACTTGATACCATTTATGATATCATAATAAATATTGTATATTTATTTGGTCTATTTTAGAGAGTGGAAATATGTTTTTTTGACATAATTTAATGTCAGTCAATGATATTCTTAATATTTTTATATTATGTTAATATTATAGAAGCTTGCACAGCAAGATTCTTGCAATATTTGTGAGTTCACAAACTCATGAGAATCCATCTTGACATGTGCACACTGTAAGGTTAATTTTGTGGGCTAACCAATCACAAAGCAGCATTGAGGCTTGTGCAGAAGCCAAAGATGAAGACAAATTAACCAAAACAAACATAGCGATGCTGATAAATGTACTTCAGTCTATTTTAGCTGTTTTGTTTGTGAAAAACACGCAGAAGGTAAACGCTTTGTGCATTTGTGGACAAGGAAGATGATGGTCAGCTGGATGTAACAAAAGCCTTTGGCTTGTTCCACTCTTGTGATGCTCCGATCAGTCACATTCAAATAATAGCCAGTTCTGTGTTTTCTGATCACTTTCATTGAGAGTCACCTTAGATTGACCATGTGTAGGACTCAAATCAGAGTGCTAGACACATCAGTCTGGCATGAACCAGGTTAAATATTATAAGCTATAGCTCAAAACCATTCCAAACCATACAGGAAAGGTCAAACTTTGCACATTTTCTACACAAGATAAATTCATCATGAAACATGTCTTGAGCTAACAGGCGCTAACAGGGGCACTAAAGACTCTTCAGGTGTGTGCCAACAAGACTCAATCACTATTATTCATAACTGATATGAACAAGCGGACACTTCAAAGCAGTTAAAGTCATGTCGACATCTATGATGCTTGAGTCTGGCACAGCACAGTTCTATGTCTGGATGCCTTCAGACCAGTTTCTAGCCCCAGGCTCAGGTGTTTGAGTTGAAATATGAAAATTATAATTTGCCTGAAGCTTATTTAATGAATACAGACAGTGTGTTGTGTTGGCTCTTTAGATGTGATGTTATCAAATGGGACAAATTATTAGGGTTGGCCTGATGTGGAATTTTTAAGGTGATGCCAATGAATACTTACTGTTAATATTTATAGGGATAGGACGAGACATGAGAATTACCATAAGACAAAACGAGTCACAAGTGTATAAATTTAGCAACTCATAATTTTATTTATTCTATTTTATATTTTACACCCAAATTTCAACAAGCAATAAAACATGCAATAAAAAAAATCTCTCAAGGTAATTTTCCTCATGTGCACAATCTTGAGGCAATTTTGTCTTGTGAAATTTTGTGACACAAGATCTTATCCCATCCATATATTTTAATATCCATAGAAAGACCCACAAATGTGTCCTAAGTTGAAGTAAAGATCATGTTTTTTCTTCTTTTCGCTTTTATAAAAAAAACAACAAACTGTATTTATCTAGGACTTGAAATCATTTGTTGCATTATTGTGTGAACATAGCCTCATGAAGATAAGTCTGATGAATGGAGGGCAAACTGGGAGTGACACATGGGCACACACAGGATGGAACTCTGGCCCTTACAGCTATTGGAACGGACATAGTTGTTGATGTAGATTGTAGGGCATTATATTGTAATCAAACAGAATTGTAATTTGAAACGGCTTTGGCTTATTTGGCCAGTAGAAATGTCCACATAATAACCACATATCCCTTCTTTTATATTCCAGCCTTCTTTCATGTGTAAATGTTAACCAATTTCCAAGAGAGATAGCAAAAGCAGTTGTATCAGTTGTAGTTGTACCATCATACAATCATAACATTTTATTTCCCATATCCTGAATTCTCTGGTATTGCAGCAGCTGCACAGTATGTTTGATAACAGCTTACCTACAACAGGAGAAATCAAACTGTGTTGATGGGATTGGGTGGATTTTGTTTCTGTAGAGTCCACCTGCTACACAAACAGGCTCCATTCTTATTTGGCACAGATCAACCATCTCCCTCCCAGCTGATTGGACAGAAGAGCCCGATTGCAGCAAGCAAGAACTTCTCTATGGAAAAATAAAAGGCTTTCATTATTCTTAGTCATATAATTGCATAGGCTACATGGACAAGGCCAAAACACAAGAAATGACTGAGCATAATTACCATGACAACTAAACTTCATTACCTACATTACTACCACTATTTTTGCTTTTATATTTTGTATGTGGAAAATATTTACTCCAATCAACAGTACGAGGTTTTTCCACAATTCAAAAAAGTTACACTCAAGCACACTTAAAGCCATCTGAGAGGGTTGGAAGTAAGATAAGAAAATCATAATTAAATTAAATTTGCAAACATTATCTGTTGTTTATTTTGTTCTCCGGGACAGTGCACAACTAAACTCTATTTGAATTATGAGTGCCTTTTTTGTTTTTGTTTTCCATAAACAAAGTTAGTCATACAATTTATTTGGGTCACACGGCCAAACTTTTGATTTCTTAAGCCTCTTTGATATAATAAAGAAAAAAAATGCAGGGATGTCCAGTGTATGCAGTGAGATAATTAAGAGAGTAAGAATTGCAACAATTTTAGAAGCAGAATTCTCCTTTGCTTAGCTGTTTATGTGACATTAAAGGTGCAATGTGTAATTTTTCTTGTGGATGGTCCACCATCTGATTGTCTTCATTGTGATGCTTTTCCATTTGCCTGTAATGTTCCACAGTATGGCATTAAATTTATATCTCCATGAGATTAAGATTAAGATTAAGATGGAGACAAGTAGGTGCTGCTGTCAGTCCATGTTATGGGTTAAATGTGGAGAATGGATCCCGCTAATGTTTTTCATTAGCAACAAAAACACCTGTAATTGAATAAATGTATGCTAGATAAGTTTAATGCCATATTGTGGAACATTTTGAGCAAATAATAAAATCTCCATGAAGCAGGTGACAAACTCTCCACCTGAAAAGTTACAGAGTGCACCTTTAAAGCTAGTCACATGCTAGAGCACTTTAAGTACCACTACTGTCCACTTTACTTTCAACTTATTTTTGCTGTATTTATAAATTCCTTAAAGTTAATGAGATTTAGAGTGCCTCTGCCATTTATTTGCATTGGGCAGACCTGTACATAGATTAAATCTTATCTGTGATGGCCTTGGCTTGATGTGCACGGATCTAAAGGGTCTCTGTAGAGGCAGGACATTATCTAACCTCTGCAGACATCAGCACCATCACAACACACACACACACACAGTAATTATAAGTCCATTACAGGGCTGGTTCATTTGTACTGTGGCCATTATCAGATGACATGCCATTATTCCCATGTTCCCTCAGCAGAGTGAAGGAGGGGCAGCTCTGTGAACATGTGCTCACCCCGGTACTGTTGACAGAAGAGATGGGACTATTAATTACACTCATCTGTGTCAACCAAAGAGCCATGATAATACAGCATAGTGGCCTGAGGTTAGAGAAGATAGACATTACTTAAAAAAGACACATCTTTAGTTTGCGCTATCTCACACAAATTGGGTTTTATCCCAATCTTCAGTTGTAGGTATGGATCCATCCATCCATCCATCCATCCATTTTCTTCCGCTTATCCAGGGCCGTGTTGTGGGAGCAACAGTCTAAGCAGGGACTCCCAGACCTCCTTCACCCCAGACACTTCCTCCAGCTCCTCCGGGGGGACCCCAAGGCGTTCCCAGGCCAGCCGGGACACATAGTCCCTCCAGCGCGTCCTGGGTCTTCCCCGAGGCCTCCTCCCGGTGGGACATGCCCAGAACACCTCCCGAGGGAGGCGTCCAGGAGGCATCCGAAACAGATGCCCGAGCCACCTCAGCTGGCTCCTCTCGACGTGGAAAAGCAGTGGCTCTACTCCGAGCTCCTCCCGTGTGACTGAGCTCCTCATCCTATCTCTAAGGTAAGGTATACTCTGTAGGTATGAATGTCTCAATATAATTTTTCTGTGTTGTATGTTGTGAAGAAGAAGCATCAGTTATTCAAGAATAATTCACCATTATTCACGTCATAACCAAACAGCTTTGAATTCATTGATTTTCTTTCAATCCGCCTGTTTAGCCATGTTATAATGTTTTCTCCTTATAGTTAACCCACTTATAGTTAACCCACTCAAAGTTGTTTTTTGAGTTTATATGCATGTTTAAGTTACTTGTATTTTCCTGTCTTAAAGACCCCGTTATTCTCAGAAAATTCTCGCTTTCACCTATACCCCCATACATGCCAACTGCTGCGTACTTCAGTCAATTTTTGATTAAAGTGTAGGTGGATTCAGTAGCATTGCAAAGCCATCTTAGCACAACTGAAGAAAAAAAAAAAACACTTCTCGCTACCTTGAACTGCACACGGTCTAGCAACGCAGCACTTTGTTGAAGTCAATGGACCTGTTTACTCTTCATTTAGATGAGAACTGCCATTTAAATGGCTGAAAATATTAAATAATGACCAGTGTGTCACATATAATAACAGCAGGCAGAAGAAACAGCTTGGATGAGCTGCGAAACGTATTCGACCAAATAAACTTTTGTCCAGTTGACACTGAATGTCTCCTTTTGCCATGGATTCTACCTGGATGACAGAGGGATTTTACACAGCAGGCAAAAGTACACTATATTGTCAAAAGTATTCAATCACCTATCCAAATATTCAAAATCAGGTGTTCCAGTCACTTCCATGGCCACAAAATCAAGCACCTGAGCCTGCAGGCCGTTTCTACAAACATTTGTGAAAGAATGGGTCGCTCTCAGGAGCTCAGTGAATTCCAGCGTAGTACTGTGATAGGATGCCACCTGTACAACAAGTCCAGTCATGAAATTTCCTTGCTCCTAAATATTCCACAATCAACCGTCAGTGGTATTGTAGCAAAGTGAAAGCGATTAGGAATGACAGCAACTCAGCCACAAAGAGTTAGGCCACATAAACTGACGGGGCGGAGTCAGCAGATGCTGAGGCGGATAGTGTGCAGAGGTCACCAACTCTCTGCACAGTCAACCGTTAAAGACCATTAAAGATCGTTAAAGAAGTTAATCTTCATGTGGCCTTCAAATTACCTCAAGAACAGTGCAAAGAGAGCTCCATGGAATGGGTTTCCATGGCCGAGCAGCTGCATCCAAGCCATACATCACCAAGTGCAATGCAAAGCGTCAGATGCAGTGGTGTAAAGCACGCCGCCACTGGACTCTAGAACAGTGGAGATGCGCTCTCTGGAGTGATGAATAGCACTTCTCCATCTGGCAATCTGATGGACGAGTCTGGTTTTGGCAAGTTGGCAGGAGAACGATACTTGTCTGACTGCATTGTGCCAAGTGTAAAGATTGGTGGAAGGGGGATTTATTATTTTATGGTTATTTATGGTTATTTTATTATGATGTGGGGCTGTTTTTCAGGAGCTGGGCTTGGCCCCTTAGTTTCAGTGAAGGAACTCTGAATGCTTCAGCATACCAAGAGATTTTGGAAAATTTGATTCTCACAACTTTGTGGGAACAGTTTGGAGATGGTCTCTTCCTCTTCCAACATGAATGTGCACCAGTGCACAAAGCAAGGTCCATAAAGACATGGATGAGAGAGTTTGGTATGGATGAACTTCACTAGCCTGCAGAGTCCTGACCTCAACCCGACAGAACACCTTTGGGATGAATTAGAGTGGAAACTGAGAGCCAGGCCTTCTCATCCAACATCAGTGTGTGACCTCACAAAGGAAGAGTGTGCTTCTGGAAGAGTGGTCAAAAATTCCCAGAAACACACCCTTAAACCTTGTGGACAGACTTTCCAAGAGTTGAAGCTGTCAGTGTTGTATAGTAACGAAGTAATAATACTTCACTACTGTACTTAAGTACATTTTGGGAGACTTTGTACTTTACTTGAGTTTTTAAAAAAATTATTACTTTTACTTTTACTTCACTACATTTCCGAATTTAATTGCATACTTTTACTCCGATACATTTTCAATGTGCCGTTTAGTTACTCGTTACAAAAAAAACCTCTACTGACTGAAGGAAGTCAGGACGTGCCTGGGCTTGTTCACTACTTGCGCATGACATTCAGCCTACACCTGTTGGTTTCATGCAGCTAGTTTAATCAATCAACATCCCCACACAACCCAGATGTTTTAAAACAAGAATATTTACTACACGTCATTAGTGCTACCGTACCATAATTATTAAATTACAAATAACGTATTTTGTGCCTGCATTTACTTGCTCATAGGACTGCGTTTCATGGATATCACCAAACCCAATATCTTCGACATATGACACAAAACTCACACCATGGGTGAGCCGAACATGGTGTTTTACAGTAGAATTAAGGGCCCAATTGCAAAAAACCCTCTTCCTCCAAAAACAATCCTTCAATGGTGTTATGTATGCCTTATTTTCAGCACTGTTATTAAAAAAAAAACATTAAAAAATATTAAATTCAGACTGCCTTTGCTTGATACTTTTACTTGTACTTTTAATTACATTACTTGAGTACATTTATTTTTACATTACTTGTCATACTTAAGTACAAAAAGTTCCAGATACTTTAAGACTTTTACTCAAGTAACATTTCAGTCAGTGACTTCGACTTTTACCAAAGTCATTTTTTGGAGGGGTACCTATACTTTTACTTGAGTTTGATTTTCCAGTACTTTATACAACACTGGAAGCTGTTATAGCTGCAAACCCTATGGACTAATAAGAATGGGGTGTCACTTTAGTTCATGTCAAGGCAGGTGAGCAAATATTTTTGGCAATAAGATAAGATAAGATAAGCCTTTATTGATCTCACACAGGAGAAATTTACTCGCCACAGTAGCTCCAGGACAATTGGACAAGAGGGAAAAAGTGCATGCAGGCAGGGAGGGGATAAAGTAAGTAATAAATAGTAATAAATAGACATACAATATAATGTATGTCTTTACTGAGACCAGGACAGTGTACTATAGACACTGCCCTTAACTTAAAGGTCCTTTATTACAGAAAAAAAATTCTTGTGAACCTTAAGCCACGTCAGAATGTTGTTACCTCCTCAAAAACACACCTGGAGTTCTGTTTTGTTTCATTCACACATGTTTGAATAATCCTCAATCTTTGGAGATGTAGTCTGTTTACTCTATCACCAAAAGCTCAGAATACTTTGTTCCACCTTGTGAAGCCAAGTTGTACTGGCCTCGTAGAACCCCGTTCTACTATCCAGGAGTTAAACACCTCCACACAATAAGTCACTGACGCCAGGATGGGTTTAGACTTCTCTTTATATGGCAGGTGTGAAACTGTAACAACACGATAGAATATACATGAATGTAAACGCAAAGAAATACAGCAAACCACATTCTCCTATGCTAATTCCAACCCGAATGCAGTACAGTACTCAACGTGTTAGCATGCAAATCAACTTGCAAAAAACTTGGTCCTATACAAATCAAATTAAACATAGAGCCGCACATCTTATTATGGGCACCTTAATCTTATAATGCATATTTATAGTTTACTTACAGGGAATGCCTTCTATGAACTCACTACGAAGTAGTAGCACATGTGCTTTTTCCCGCATGTACTACCGCACATGACCATTAGGGGCAACTTCCTGTTTTCCACTTAAAGGGCCAGCAGACCAAACCAAAATACACAATAGGCAAAAGAGACAGGGCAGAACACTCCCCGTCTGGTATCTTAGAGATACCACAAACTATTAAATTAAACATCACTAGATAATATGAAAACCATCTCAGCAATAGGTCTATAATAAGTTTTAACAGTCCCTTGGGAAGCAACTCTAACTTCAGCCTTTCTTATGATCCCATCTTCACTCGGAACTGTCTTTACGATTACACCCATTGGCCACTCGTTTCTCCTTGTTTGTTTGTCCTTAAGGAGAACAACATCCCCTTGTTTGATGTCAGTCTTCTTATTGTGCCATTTTTGACGAAGTTGGAGGCTACTGAGATACTCCTTGCGCCATCTGCCCCAGAAGGTGTCTGCAAGGAACTGGACACGTTTCCAGTGGCTTTTGAGCATTTCTTTGGGGTCAACATTGTCACAGATAGGGGGCACAATGTGTGTTTTTTGTGTCAGCAGCATCGCAGGTGAGAGAATGTAGGGATGCTCAGGGTCTGATGATACTGGTAACAATGGACGTGCATTTAATATGGCTGTGACTTCTGCAAGGAACGTGGTTAAGATTTCGTGGGTAAGTTGAACACGACCAGCTTGCAGCAGCATGTTATCGAGTATGCGGCGTGCCAAACCAATCATCCGTTCCCATACTCCCCATATGGGAAGAATGGGGTGGGTTGAAAATCCAGGTACACTTCTGATCTTGCAAGAAGTGTTGTATTTTCTCTTTTTCTGGTGTGTTAGCAGTCATTTCCTTGTGGGCACCAATAAAATTAGTACCGCAGTCTGAGCGCAGCTGTTTTGCAGGACCTCGCAAGGCAAAGAAACGCCTCAGTGCGTTTATGAAACTTGAAGAGCTCATCTCCTCCACTACTTCAATGTGGACGGCCCTTGTGCTCAAACACGTGAATAGTATTGCCCAACGTTTACTATTTGCTTGTCCCCCTCTTGTTCGCCTTGTGGTTACCTCCCATGGGCCGAACATGTCCATACCCACATAAGAAAAGGGAGGCTCTACTCTGAGCCTGTCTACAGGCAAGTCACTCATTATTTGCTCCTCAAACTTCCCTCTCAGCTTTTTACATGTCACACATTTGCTTATGACCTTTCCAATGCATCTTTTTGCTCCTACAATCCACAGGCCACTCTCACGAACAGCACCCTCAGTAAAATGCCTGCCTTGATGGTTCACCCTTTCATGGTGGTGGTTTACAAGAAGGGTTGTGACATGGTGACTGCCTGGTAAGATTATAGGGTTTGTTTCTTTTACCCCCAGCCCTGCACGTCTAATACGACCACCAACTCTCAACAACTTGTCATCTCCAATGAAGGGGTTGAGCTTTATGATAGGGCTGTTTCTAGGGAGGTTCTGTTTTTCTGTGATGCACTTTATTTCTTCTAAATATGTTTCAGACTGCATGTTTTTTATGATTAATGTCTCTGCTTGCTCTAACAGTTCAGGAGTGATGGCTGTTTTACATATGTGCCATCCTGTACAGTTTGGGCCAGTTTTAGTTTGAGAGAAGCATTGTGCCACGTGAATCAGGTTTGACATTGTTCTGCTTAACGAGCGCCATGTGGAGAAGCGCTCCCAACGTCCTGAGCTCAGAATGTCTTTTGAGATGTTGGTGCAAAGTATCTTTACCTCTGGGCGTATCTCTGCATCATTGTCTGCGTCCAGTAACTCAAATTCAGGAGGCTCTGGGTGGATGTCTGATGAGCGCTGAAGGAAGGCTGGTCCTGTGAGCCACGTTGTGTTCTGCAACTCAGCAGCTGGGATGGATCGTGAGCCATGGTCAGCAGGGTTCTGGTCTGTAGTAACAAAATGCCATTGCTCTGGAGTAGATGATTCTCTAATACGGCACACGCGGTTGTTTACATACACATAAAAGCGCCTGGACTGGTTGTGGATATAACCGAGGACCACCTTGCTATCTGTGTAGAAACTAGTTTTGTCTATGGGGTGGTCAATCTCTTCGCTTATGACCTCGGCCATTTCTACCGCCATTACTGCGGCACAGAGTTCGAGTCTAGGGACAGTGAGCTCAGGCTGTGGAGCGAGTCGTGCCTTACCTAGAGACGAAACCAACCTCTGTTGTGCCATCCTGAGCGGTGACCTTCAGGTATGAGACTGCACATATCGCCTTCATAGATGCATCTGAAAATATACAAAGCTCTACACATTTAGCCTGAGACAGTGACATTTTAGTGTATGTGCGTGGGATGTGGAATTTGCTGAGGCATTGGAGGGACTGTTGCCATTCTATCCACTGGCTTTTCAGGTCCTCTGGAAGAGGTGAGTCCCACTCTGTTGTCTGTAGCGATAGTTCTCTGAGAAGCAGTCGTCCTTGGATGATGACTGGGGACCAAAACCCTAGCGGGTCAAACACACTATTCACAGTTGAAAGGACTCCTCTTCGTGTATAAGGTTTTTCAGTATGAGGAATGTGAAAGGTGAAATAGTCCTTCATTATATTCCATTTTACTCCAAGGCTGCGCTGATCTGGGAGGTCGTCCTTGAACAAATCCAGATCCTGGAGGTCTTTGGCTCGGTCCTGGGCTGAGAATGCATCCATCACCTCAACCTCGTTAGATGCTATTTTGTGGAGGCGGAGGTTTGAGTTTGCCAGCATCCCTTGTGTGCGTTTCAGAAGGTTGATGGCGTCGTGTTTGGTGGGGACAGATTTTTAAAGCGTCATCAACGTAAAAGTCACGTTCAATGAAGTGGCATACATCTGACCCGTATTTGGCCACTCCTTGTTGAGCAGCTCTCCTCAGCCCATATGTGGCTACAGCAGGTGAGGGGCTGTTACCAAACACATGCACCCGCATTCTATAGTCAACCAGTTCTTTCTGTAGGTCATTGTCTTTGTGCCAGACAAACCTGAGGACGTCTCTGCAGTCCTCACGCACCAGGAAGCAATAGAACATCTGTTGGATATCTGCGGTAATTGCAACTGGATGCTTCCTGAATCTGATGAGCACACCTAATAAACTATTGTTTAGATTAGGCCCTGGGAGCAGCACTGTGTTCAGTGATGTACCTTCGAACTGTGCACTGGAGTCAAATACCACTCGAATCTGTGACTGCTTCTGTGGGTGGTATACTCCAAAATAGGGCAAGTACCAGTACTCTTTACCTTGTTGTACAGGGGGTGCAAGCTCTGCATGCCCATTGTCCATCATTTTCTGCATAAAGTCTATCAGGTGAGCTTTCATTTCAACATTTTTGTTTAGAGTTCGTTCAAGTGATTTGAGGCGACTGATAGCATACTGGCGATTGTTCGGCAGCAGTGCCCTTGGCTGGCGAAATGGTAGCGGAGCTACCCAGCTTTGTGATTCTTCCTGAAAACACTCATTGTCCATTATTTTGAGGAACAGCAGATCTTCCATTGAAGGTGCAAGTTTATTGTCATTTTTTGTCTGGCAGAACACATTGTTTCCTATATTTTCGTTTTGTGCATTGCCTTTCATATTTGAGTCACTGAGGGTTATTTGTCTGCATGAGAGACTGTCTGGCTTGACGGTAAAGTGATTTTCACAGGGGGGGAAATGGGTAGGCCTCCCATTTGTCAGAATGTGAGTCTTGAGAGTGGTGACATGCGAAGGCTTATGAGTGCCACCTAAGCAAACATCTCCAACTATTACCCAGCCTAAATCTAGTCTCTGTGCATATGGTGCATCATGTGGGCCGTTAATCTGGCTGCGCACTTTATGGACTCTTAGAATGTCCCTTCCGAGCAATAGCAAAATATCAGCACCGTTATCCAAAGGTGGTATCTTGTGTGCTATGGTCTCTAGGTGTCGATGTGCATGAGCAGCAGATGGGGTAGGAATTTCCTCTCTTTTATTGGGAATCATGTTGCACTCGATTAACATGGGCATGGGTATAGCAAGGGAGCCGTCTATGGCCTCTATCACGTAACCATAGGCTCTTCTGCCAGAGGTGAGGCCTATACCACTGCATGTCTGGAGAGTGTAGGGGGCTGCATTACCATTGACTTTGAACACATCAAAAAACTCAGAGCGTGCTAAAGATACGTTACTCTGGTCATCCAGCATGGCGTACATCTTCTGGCGTTTGCTGGAGTCATTGGCAGGGTAAACATTAACCAGACATATTTTGGAACATGACTTTCCAGAAAAACCCTCCCCACATACTCCAGTGCAACTTGAAACAACTGCTACCTCCTGTGTTTGTCTCTCCCCGCCGTGCTCAGCTGGAGGCTGGGGGGATTTGGGGGAGCAAGGAGCATCTTGATGCAAGGCTGTCGGATGCCTATCACTGTCACATTCAGAACATTTAACTTTTGCTTCACAGTCACGAGCCAAATGTTTGTTAGATGCACAACACTTAAAACATATTCTGTGTTGCTTTAATATTGTCTTTCGATCCTGTAGTGTTTTCTCTCTGAAAGCTCTGCATTGTTCTAAGCTGTGTGGTTTGTTATGCACAGGGCAGCATTTATCTGGTCCTTCAGTGGGTGGGACTGTAACATTAGTCTTGTGCACTGAAACCGTTCTGCGATTATTGCTGTTGCTCTCTCCATACCTGTCCCTTTTAACTACAGAGGTGGATGATGGCAAGAGATTGAAGCTCGGGTCGTTGCGTGCCTTTGCTTGTGTCTGTATGAACTGTAGGAAGAAGGTGAATGGAGGAAAAGTCACATGATGTCGCTGCTTGTAGTAGGAGCCTTCCATCATCCACTTGTCCTGTAGCCCAAACGGCAGCTTGTCCACGATGGGAGCGACGCCCCGTGCAGTGTCGAGATAAGAGAGTCCCTGCAGGTACCCTTCTTGCCTTGCAGACTCAATCTCCTGTAGTAAATCACTGAGTTCTCTTAGCCTTTGACTGTCTCTGGGTCCTATTTTTGGGAACTGATCCAGTTTGGCAAAAAGAGCGCCTTCAATGGCCTCTGGTGACCCATAGATTTCCTCTAGTCTCTCCCAGGTAAGCTCTAATGCTGAAGCTGGTTTGTTTATGTTCACAGCTTTAATGCGTTGTGCATGTTTAGTGGACTCTGGGCCAAGTGATTTTATCATGAGATCCATTTCTTCTGATGGTCTGAGTTCAAGTGTATCAATAGCGTTGATGAAGGATGATTTCCAAGATAAATAGTTTTCAGGTTTGTCATCAAACTTGGTGAGTTCTGATGTTAACAACTGACTCCTCACTAAATATTTGGCAAGCTCGTTAGTATTACTGGGGTGGTTTGGAGCAGGGGTGTTATACCGAAAACGCCCAGCAGTGGGAAGCAAATACCCAGGAGACTCGTGGCTTTTGTATTGCTGATACTTTACAGGGTGTGGCTCTCCTCTCTGTCTTTCAGGTGAATGATTTATTTGATCTGGGGGCCTAGGTGAGTGATAGCCTTTTACTGCGGGCAACTCATTTTGATATTTTTCAGATTGTACTGGATTCATGTAACTTTCCGTTTTAATGCCTTTTGATTTACCTGTATCACTGTATGCCTGGTGCCTTTTTACATATTCTGCAGTTCGCTCAAAGGAACTCTGCAGCTCCTGTGGCAGGATCGGCTGATCATCACTTGTATCCAAACCTGCTGCAACGGACTCCAAAACTGCTGCTTCAGCGGCTGCAGCTTCAGCTTCACCCTCTTTTGCTAAAACATCAAGCGTTGCGTCTAATTTGGCCTTTTCTATTTTAATTTCTCCCTCTTTCTTTGCAAATTCAGCTCTCTTTTGGGCAGCTTGAGCTTTGGCACGTGCGGTGGCGGCTGCTAATATGACACTTGCTGCAGAGGAGCGGCTTGATTTCTTTAAAGTTGAAGATCTGACTTCATACTGGTCTTTTTCCATGGTGCTGGTGTGATGCACCTTTAAGCTGACTTGATGACACTGCGTCTGTCGTGCTGACCTGGATGCAGCGTGTAACAGTGCAGTGTGTCAGGAGTTCGTTGTAGGGTGTCCCTTTTCACTGTACTGGCCTCGTAGAACCCCGTTCTACTATCCAGGAGTTAAACACCTCCACACAATAAGTCACTGACGCCAGGATGGGTTTAGACTTCTCTTTATATGGCAGGTGTGAAACTGTAACAACACGATAGAATATACATGAATGTAAACGCAAAGAAATACAGCAAACCACATTCTCCTATGCTAATTCCAACCCGAATGCAGTACAGTACTCAACGTGTTAGCATGCAAATCAACTTGCAAAAAACTTGGTCCTATACAAATCAAATTAAACATAGAGCCGCACATCTTATTATGGGCACCTTAATCTTATAATGCATATTTATAGTTTACTTACAGGGAATGCCTTCTATGAACTCACTACGAAGTAGTAGCACATGTGCTTTTTCCCGCATGTACTACCGCACATGACCATTAGGGGCAACTTCCTGTTTTCCACTTAAAGGGCCAGCAGACCAAACCAAAATACACAATAGGCAAAAGAGACAGGGCAGAACACAAGTTTTCAAGTTAGAAGCTTACTTTTTACCTTTAGATCAGTAGAGAATGGCAGTTTCAGGGTGGAAATTATCCAAATGATTCTAGTGAAGGTATGTGGAGATTAAAAACACAAATGAGTTCTGTATTACCACATAACATCACAAGAAGTGTTTTCAGTTTGAGAGAAGAACTCAAATTAAAGCCGCAAGCGGCGTTGTCGGGCCCTCGCACCTGTGGCCTATGGGGGTGGGGGGGTGGGGGGGGAGGCATGCTCCATGCCAACAATACAAAGTATTTTCAGCCGCACAAGATGTCATGTCAATCGAAAGCACAGTAGCAGCTTCAGTGCATTTTTTTACAGTTCCCTTGTCTACCACATGGTGGCGCTGTGACATACGGGCAGTTCATTTGCATGAAAATGTTTCTCTTCATCATATACAAGGCTATGCCAAATTTCGTGTGGTTGGCTCAAGTGGTATGCTAACCTACTGTATTTTCTTGCAGTTCACTTGCCTATCATATGGTGGCGCTATGCCAAACTACCATTTAATTTGCTTGAAAATATTCATAGTCACAATATACATAAGCCTATGGGGTTCCAGGCTTTTAAACCCCTGCTAAATGAAGTGCTCCTCCTATTGAATTTGGCACTTTCAAATGGTAGCAAAATTCATCAGGCCGCCATTTTGTCATCTTACAAGATATCAAAAATCCCTTCGCAATTTAACATCTCCAATGTCTTGAGCTCATGTACACCAAAATTTACACCCATCTGATGTATCCATTATATGTCATATCACACAAAATCGCAATACAAGTCTTCTTATCTCACTTCCTGTTGGGCGTGGCCATGACATTGTAATTACAATTTTGTTCATCTTAGTGAGATACACACCCATACCAACTTTCGTGTGTCTGGCTGAAATGGTATGCCACCCACAATCCTCTTTGTGTTAAAGCGCTCAATTTCTGTACATTTTCTGACAGTTCACTTGCGCTAGGTCAGACTGCCAGTTATTTTACATAAAAATGTTGGTAGTCCTCATATACATTACCCTTTGAAGGTTTAGTCTAGAGAACTACTGCAAAATGGATTTGTGACCCATTTCCTGTTTATTTGGGTACATTTAATTAAATACCTAACTTTATGAATCCGCCGTGTCATCATATTACATCACGTTTGAAATTCCTTCGCAATTTAACATGTCCATGGTCTTGAGCTCATGTACACCAAAAATTACGCCCATCTGAGTTACGGTTCAGGAGGAGTATTTCAAATTCCATTGTATGTCAAATCACACAAAATCACACAAAAGCCCAATCATCTCACTTCCTGTTGGGCGTGGCCCTACCTTTGTATTGTACTTTTTTGTTCGTCTTACTGAGATACACATCCATACCAAATTTCGTGCGGCTATCTTAAACGGTATGCCAGCCCCGACTTAAATTGCATTAGGGGGCACTAGCGAGCTCCTGGGCTGGGTCTTTTTGTGGTCGTACTGGCCGCACTTTGTGATGCCCGTGCAAAGTTACATTCGTTTTCAAGCATGGGAACATGCTCAAAATGGGAATACGGAAACGGAGCAACAACAATAGGGTCCTACGCACCTTCGGTGCTCGGGCCCTAATAATAATACGGAAACGAAGCAACAACAATAGGGTCCTACGCACCTTCGGTGCTCGGGCCCTAATAAATATATGATTTGTGTGTGAAACATGTGTGAATGAAACAAAACCCAACTCTAAGTATATTTATAGATCAGAAAATTGCACAATATGGGCGCCTTAACTAAAAATATCATACCAGATAAAAGCACACACGCTCATGGATTTATACAAAGATACAAAGGAAAATAAACTTAAAGGTCCCATGGCATGAAATTTTCACTTTCTGAGGTTTTAGAATGTTAATGTGAGCTCCCCTACCCTGTTTAGCCCCCCCCCCCCCATGGTTAAAAGTTGCGAAATGTCTAAACTGAGCATTTGCGATCCTTTTCTGCGTTACAAAAAATCGGAGCTCAAACGGCCGATTTTGAACAAGGCACCTTATTGACGTCAGATCGAAAAAAGAAATGCAAATGCAGTTCCACCCCCGTCTGTCTGTACTCAGCATCTCTGTAAATCACGCCCAGAGAGTTTGGACTGCGAATGCGCTAGGCAATGCGAAATGCGTTTTTTTATTTGCCTGGAGGCACGTCCGAGTGTTTCTAGGCTCGGAAGTCCTTTATCTGAACCTCTGGACCTTAGAACAGCAGTGGTTTAGTTTTATTTTCTGTGGAAATGTGTTTATTTTTCAATGGAACGCTTCAAATCTCTCCCCCTCGTGCAAAAACACGGAAATGGATCAGCTGAGAGCTCAGAGCCGAGAGCGGAGAGTTTGGCCACGCCCCACCCTCTACTATAGGCCAGCTCTTTTCTCCTCATTTGCATTCAAGCAACAACGCCCAGAATAAAGTGTTTCAGAGAGATATTTATGACTCTTTCTCATCTTATCTCTGTTTCTCATGCACTGAGTGTTGATTTTGAAGAAGGATTCATTTACAGTATTAGGGAACCATTAAGGAGCCATATAAAAGCATCAAGAAGTACCATGTCATGGGATCTTTAAAGACTACTAAAGCCCTGTACATTAAAGGTACAGTGTGTAGGATTCGTGGCGCATAGCTGGATGGTGGCTATTGCGCTTCCTGTTTTAGCTACGGCAGACCTCAAGGGTCACCCGGGTGCGCCGTAACGCGGACAGCTCGCGTACCCGTGCACGAACGCGTGAAGCGCACCCGGCGCTACTCTATAAATAAAACGCGGTCCCGTTCACTGTTTTTTTTTTTCTTTTCGCATGAGAGCACACATTCCCGATCGTGTACCATGACAATCTACACATCAAATGAAACCTTGCAGTCTCCTCTTTTTGACTATGCAATTCATTTCCCAGCACAACAATCACTCCCCGAGCACATGGGGCTTTTATACGGAAAAGCACAAAACGAGGTTTGTTACTTAGCTTACCTTGAAGGCTCTGGACAGGTCAAACTCAGTATTTCACCATAAGCTTGGTCTCAATCTGTCCGTAAGGATCCAGCGAATAAAATCCAGTAAAACAATTTAGTCCAAAACACGTGTTAGATCCATTACGACGTGTGATCCGGCAACATGCTTGTCGTTGTTTATCCAAACGCGTACTATCTCATGTGAAAACCACGAGCCTTGCCGAAGGCGGAGCCCAAATGTCCTTCTGCGGCTCTTGTAATCAAAATTGCTGCCTCTATATGGGGAAGATCCCCCTTTTATGCAGGTATATCTAAGTCCAACAGAATACTTTGATTTCATGATGGAAGTGAAAAGGCTTGGAAAACGTTGTATTTTTGAATGGGTATCTTCAATTTCGGTAATTAACGGGTAAAAAAAATCTTACACACTGTCCCTTTAAATGAAAAAATAAATAAATAAATAAAATGTGCTCCTCACATTCCACGGTGGTTGGTGTCTCTCACATTCATCCAGCTCGGGTCCTCTACCAGAGGCCTGGGAGCTTGAGCGTTCTGCGCAGTATCTTTGCTGTTCCTAGTACTGCACTTTTCTGGACTGAGATGTCTGAGGTTTTTCCTGGGATCTGTTGTAGCCACTCCTCCAGTTTGGGGGTTACAGCCCTGAGTGCTCCGACCTTCCAGGCCTTCCTTGAGCTCCTGGTATTTCCCTAATTTCTCGTGTTCCTTTTTCCTGATGTTACCATTGCTTGGTATTGCATTGTCCACCACCACGGCTCTGTTCTGTTGCTTATCCACTACCACTATGTCTGGTTGGTTCGCCATCACCATTCTGTCAGTCTGTATCTGGAAGTCCCACAGGATCTTGGCTCGGTCATTCTCCGCAACCTTCGGAGGTGCTTCCCACCTTGACCTTGGGGTCTCCAGCCCGTACTCTGCACAGATGTTTCTGTACACTATGCCCACCACTTGTTTGTGTCACTCCATGTATGCTTTCCCTGCCAGCATCTTACACCCTGCAGTTATGTGCTGGACTGTCTCAGGAGCCTCTTTGCACAGCCTACACCTTGGGTCTTGTCTGGTGTGGTAGATCTGGGCCTCTATTGCTCGGGTGCTCAAGGCCTGCTCCTGTGCAGCCAGGATGAGGGCCTCTGTGCTGTCCTTCAGACCAGCCCTCTCCAGCCATTGGTAGGATTTCTTGATATCAGCCACTTCAGTTATGTTTCGGTGGTATGCCCCATGTAGGGGCTTGTCCTGCCATGATGGTCCCTCCAGCACCTCTTCCTCTGCACTCCACTGTCTGAGGCATTCCTTGAGCACATCATCTGTTGGGGCCTTGTCCTTGACGTACTTATGGATTTTGGATGTTTCATCTTGGACAGTGGTTCCCACACACACTAGTCCTTGGCCTCCTTCCTTACGGCTCGTGTACAGGGTGCTGGATTTGGGATGGAACCCTCTGTGCATGGTCAGGAGCTTTCGTGTCTTAACGTCTGTGGTCTGTATCTCCTCCTTTGGCCAGCTTATGATTCCTGCTGGGTATCTCATCACTGGCAGGGCATAGCTGTTTATTGTCTGGGCCTTGTTCTTGCCACTGAGCTGACTTCTTAGGACTTGCCTTACTCGTTGCAGGTATTTGGCCGTAGCCGCTTTCCTTGTTGCCTCTTCAAGGTACCATTTGCTTGTGGGATAACAAGGTACTTGTAACTGTCCTCAATGTCTGTTATTGTTCCCTCTGGGAGTAAGACCCCTCTGTGTGGACTAGCTTCCCTCTCTTTGTCACCATCCTACTACATTTCTCAAGCCCGAATGACATTCCAATGTCTGTGCTGTAGATCCTGGTAGTGTGGATCAGTGAGTCGATGTCTCGCTCACTCTTAGCGTACAGCTTGATGTCATCCATGTAGAGGAGGTGACTGATGGTGGCCCCATTTCTGAGTCGGTATCCGTAGCCAGTGCTTTCGATGATTTGGTTGAGGGGGTTCAGACCTATGCAGAACAGCAGTGGGGACAGTGCGTCTCATTGGTATATGACACATTTGATGGACACTTGTGCAAGTGACTTGCCATTGGCTTCAAGGGTGGTTTTCCACAACCGCATCGAGTTTGCAATGAATGCTCTTAGAGTCCGATTGATATTGTACAGCTCCAAGCATTCAGTGATCCATGTGTGTGGCATTGAGTCATAGGCTGTATTGTAATCAATCCAGGCAGTGCACAGGTTGGTCTGGCGGGTTCTGCAATCATGGGCAACTGTTCAGTCAACCAGGAGTTGGTGTTTGGCTCCCCTGGAGTTTTTGCCAATGCCCTTCTGTGCTGTGCTCATGTATTGATCCATGTGCCCACTTATCTTAGCTGCCATGATGCCTGACATGAGCTTCCAAATAAATACAATAAATAAAACTTGAATAATAAATTTAAATTATATATATATATATATATATATATATATATATATATATATATATATAATTGAAGTTTATTATTCAAATTTTATTTATTGTATTTATTTTCTACCAAAGGATAAAATCTGGTCATTTTTATAAATGAGGCTAAAGCATATGCTGTCAAGCAAGTGGAAAACAACATCACAGTCTTGCACCTTGCAGATATCAGCTAATTTCTTTAAGTTCTTACAAGTGTCCTTGTACCGTGAAAATATGTCAGCCATTTCAAGTTTAAATGTGCCTCTAAGACAGAAAACACTGTTATCATTTGTACGTCAACATCAAACTTTTTTGTCATGTTACAGACACTTGAACTCAGTTTATATGGGAATTTGTGAACAATGAAAGATCATCTCCATGAAGATGTTATTGCTTTCTCACAGTAAGGGCTTAAACCTATCTCCATGGAGACAAGGAGTTTGTGCCAGGTTAAATTAACGGTCAGTTTTTTTCTAACGCAGTTTGGTGTTTCACTATAGGAATCGCCTCAGGCGTGACCATCCATGGAAGCTCCGATGGCACCACGTCTCTCTGACAGACAGGATCACTGTATCTCGGGCTCCGCCTCCTCTCCTGATACAGTTAGCCTCTTCCTAATGCAATCATTCTCGCTTTCTTTCTGTGTAAAAGCCACAACTCAAGCTCCCTCAGCTTTATGGGCTAGCTAGCTAGCTTCTGTTTAACAGTTCACTAACGAGCTGTAAAGGATATCGTTGATGAGCGCAGTTGCCAGCTTTGGCTCGTACTCTAGGTTCTCACAAGTTCTCACAAACTTATTACTAGCTAATAATGATTGTTAGAGCAGTGACCGCATTAAGGTGAGCTGCTCTTTTTCTGCTGTTAGTGTAATAGGTCAGGCAGCATTTGATTGCGGACTGCCCCAGCACTTTATACTTGGCTTTGATAGTTAGCATTCACTTGCTAACCAGTGTTTTATTCGGGCTATTGCATCAAAGGCAGGCCTTACCAGCGTGTTAATTTGTTGACCGGTTCAGCAGCAGTGTGTGGTTCTGCTAACATGTTACGGTGAGCAGACTCATCCAGAACCGAACAGCCTGGTTTGAATTCCGAGCTCTGGTTCTCACAGCCGTGTCACAAATTGTGGCTATACTAGCATTGCATTTACTCTTGTTTTTCTCTCTATCTCAGGCATTATGTCGACTTGCATAGCTTGCAAGGGTGCTAAACATGCTCATACGCAGACTGCCAGTCCTCCTCCCACTGTGCATCGATGCCGGAAAAAATATTACAGAGGAGACTCGGAATTGCAGTGGCTAACTTCCTGGACCCATATCTGATGGAGGCCACCCCTAAATCCACAGCCGCCACCCAGCCTGCACAGGCTGCTAAGAACTGGGCGGACATCTTGGCTGATGAGGCCATTAATATGCCTCCACTGTTCGAGGACCTCTTTGACTTGGACCCAGGCAATGAGGAAGCAGAGGGTTATGACGCCGCTTCTGACTTCCTTGAAGCTGTGGATATGGAAGATGTGGAGGAAGACTCCACATTTCCATCAGCCCAGACCCCTGGTGCTACCTCCCCTTTGGATAGCAACCTGTATGAAGTGTGCAAACATGCTGCCACCAGGCTTAATGTGCCCTGGCCTGCAGCTGTGGACACAGATGGTGGGGAGAGGGACCTGTATGATGGCAAGCAGCTCCCATCAACCCAAACGCGTCCCAAACAGCTCCTACCTTCATGCATGAAGGAGATGAGGTGTTTTGGACTAAAGCAAGCAGTGGAGGCCTCAGTGGCATACCACCTGCTTCCTAATCGCTGCGCCATTCCTCACATTCCCCTTCCTAGTAGAATGGAGAGGGTCACATTCTCCATTTTTCAGCGCATGTACAAATATGCAGCACAGACTGCGTGTGTGCTCAATAATGTCACTTTATTGTCTGGTTACCAGGGGGAAATACTTGAGGAAATGGGCCAACAATTGGACTCGGGTACACCAAACCCAGCGAGTGAGGGTACCAGGGATTATCATGGGGCCACTCACTGCTCAGGTGGAGCTTTGGCGTGCATGCACAGTGCATCCATCGTTGCTCAGGGATACAGGCTTCAGTTTGCTATGAAACCACACACTTTCAACAGGGTGCTGGTCTCAGTGGCCAGAGGAGATGCAGCTTGAACCTTAGAGGATGAGATCACATCTTTGTTAAACAAACAAGCAATACGGCCTGTATCAGACAACAACTGTCAGCAAGGTTTTTATTCTCGCTATTTCCTGGTCTCGACGAAAGGGTTCATGTCCCTACGGTCCATACTGGATCTCTATGTTTTAAACAAACACTTACGGAGATTCAATTTCAAGTTCTGACCCAAAAAGTGCTCTGTTGCTCAATACACAAAGAGGATTGGTTCACCACAATCTTTCTCTTGGATGTATTTTCATATTCCTGTGCACGCAGCCCACACAAAATGTCTCTGTTTTGCTCACAGGGGGACAGAATATAAGTACCAGGTCATTCCTTTCAGGCTGTTGCTGGCACTGAGAGTGTTCAGTAAATGTGTGGAGGCAGCCCTGGCTCCACAGGCCAGTGGGATCAGAATATTCTTGTACATAGACGATTATCTGGTGTGCTCCCACTCACAGGAGCATGCGGTGTGAGACACTATGACAGTGCTCAATCATCTCACTGCCCTGGGTTTCAGTATAAACCGTGCCAAGAGCCAGCTAGAAACAACACACAGAATATTTGGGGTTGAGCATAAATTCCATCTCAAATCGTGTGATTCTCATAGCAGAGAAAATTCTCTCTCTTGCCCGGTACCTTGCACTGTTTGCATCAGGGCGCGACTGTCGCCTTCAGGATGTGCCTTTGTCTTGCTGGTCTCATGGTATCAGTCATCCATCTGGGCTTATTGATGATGAGAGATTTCCAGCACTGACCTTTTCATTGCAAGGTGAAGGTGGATTCACCCTGCGTTATGGCGCTCCACCCTTGCCTTGGGGTCTCGCAGGACACGGTGTCATCGAGCGTGACCCTGATAATGGACACCTCCTTGTCCGGGGTGGGGCAACCCTGTCCGGCAGGACAGTGAACGGTATTTGGGCCCCATATTTGGCCCAAATGCACATTAATGTGCTGGAACTTTGGGCTGTGTTTCTTGCCCTGAAACACTTTCTACATCTTCTCCTGGGTTAACATGTACTGGTGAAAACAGACAATGTGACCGTGATCACGTACATCAATTGTAGGTGGAGCAGCTATGCCAGAGATACGGTCAAGCCACCGTAGATCTCTTCGCCTTGCAGGAAAATGCAAAGTGTCAGCTGTTCTTCCCCTTAGTGGATGTAAGCACTCCTCTCGGGGTGGGCGTGCTTGCCTATCCATGGCCAGATGTCTTTCTCTATGCGTTTCCTCCAATCAGTCTGATATCCCCCAAACTTGCGCGGGTGAGGGAACAGAGGCTCTCACTCATCCTGGTCGCCCCACGATGGTTGTCCAGATCTTGGATAGCAAAGATAATGCTGCTTCTCTTGGGGAGAGCCTTGGTCTCTCCCATTGAGGAAAAACCTTTTATTTCAGGCGGGCTCAGAAATTTACCACCCCCACCCGGACCGGCTGACACCCTGGGTCTGGCCCGTAAGAGGTTACATGTTACTGACACTATTCAGTGTGCTAGGGCTACTTCCACTCACTCATTGTACAACTGCAAGTGGCATGTGTTTGAAGAGTGGTGTGAGGCCAGAAAGATAATTTCTTTCCAATGTTCTCTGATGTTCTGTGCTTTCTACAGCAGTTGGTGGACAAGCTTTTTCCACTATCATCGGTCTATAGTCTATAACCGTCTATTTGGCCACTATTTAAGCCTGCGGGTTGTGGGTTTTGGAGACAAGACAGTGGCTCAACACCCCCTGGTCTGTCGTTTTATGAAGGGCGCACATCGAAAACTTTCAGTAGTTAAACCCCTGATTCCCATGTGGGATCTCTCGATTGATGCCCTTTGTCTCCACCCTTTTGAACCCTTGGAGGCTGTTTCTTTGAAACATGCAACTCTGAAGGCAGTTTTGCTTCTTGCTTTGACGTCTGCGAAGCGTGCCCAAGGTGGGTACGGCCTATAGCTGTTTTACTTTAGAACATGCGGCCTTTCATCCTCTGCCTTTCTCCTCTTCTGAGGAGCATCAACTTCACTCTCTGTGCCTCGTCTGGGCATTGCGAGTGTTGACGGAACAGCTAGCCATAGAAAGGCAGATCAGTTGTTCGTGTCATGGGCTTCTTCTCATTTGGGCAAGCCAGTGTCCAGTCAGAAGCTTTCTCACTGGATTGTTGAAGCCATCGCCTTGGCTTACACCTGCAGGGGTATGGCACCTCCGCAGGGTTGAGGGCACACTCCAACAAGGTTGTAGCTACTTCATGGGCCCTGTTCAGAGGTGTATCCATCTAGGATATATGCACTGCTGCCTTTGTACAGTACTATAGACTGGATGTCTCTGGCCCTTCTTTGGCACAGGCGGTCCTTGAACCATGGGTGTCTGGCTCTGTTTAAGGTCACTGTCTGGCACTGCAGTGACCTACTGCTTCAGAGATACAGGCATCCTGTCTGTCAAAGACAGACATGGTGCCATTGGAGCTTCCATGGATGGTCACGCCTGAGGCGATTCCCATAGTGATAAACCTTATCAAAGAAAGAAACCATCAAAGAACCAGGGTCATGTTAAGTAACCTTGAGTTTTGTGTGGATGTCAGCTACTCACAGCAAGAATGTTTTTTGTTTGTTTGTTTGTTTGTTTGTTGGTTTGCAATAAATCATTCTTGCTTTGAATGCCCTACTGTGGAACAATCTAAGCAAAGCAACATCCCCATGGAAACAAGTAGGTGACAGACTGCAGCAGAAATGTTATATAATACTTAAGTACTTATATCTAACGCATCTTAACAGTGTCCTCGCAGTTTGAATTTTTTTTTTTTTTTTTGTTAAAGACCACACAAACTTACACAACCCTCCTGCAGTTTACCCATTCTTTATTTAATAGTGAGTAAAGCCTAATGCTATTCCCAGCTGGGTAGACTCGTGTCACTCACAGACATGTTTGTTGTCTTGGCACCGTCCTCTGCTCTGCCCCTTGAATCCCAAACAGCTCCTCTGCTTATCCCCTTACTTCCCCAACATTAACATGGCTTTTCTTTGAAGCAGTTTGGAGGTTGGCCTCTTTGTTATGATGGAGGCAGTGACAGATGTGCAAATGCAGCACTTAGGTCCAGAGTCTGATGCAGGTCAGTGAATATTTACTTGAGCTTGTGATGTTGAAACAATCCTGTCAACTGAGACCAAATTCCCCCGCCCCAACTTCAGAGGGAATGTACTACTGCAACACATTTAGCATATGAAAAATAGAGTTACATCACTTGATTTTATTTTTTATTTTTTTAATAGCTCAATGGTTTTCTGGCAAGGAAAGAAATCTACAATCTAGCATACAGATTTTTGGCAATGACATTTGCTTTTGATGCTAAGGACTCAAGTTTGAAATATGCAAATAACATGGTCTTTTTTCATTTGAATGTGTGTACCTGTCTCACCTTTTAGCGACTGTCAATTAATTTCAGCATTTCCACGTTCTAAATCATTCCAAAGATTGTTTCAATGATGGAAAGTTTCTTGTGCATCAGAGATCACCATGACAACCATTTGGTTCTAAATCATACATAGAAACTTTTTTCTTCAACAAGATCCAACTCCAAAGTCAAATACTGAAGCTTTTTTTAGTCCAACTTTTTTGACAAACAAAAGGAATAACAGAAGTTGTTTCTTCAGAAATGCTGTGTTGTTGCTTCAGACATCGCTGCATCAGACAGTGAGGACTACTGAAAATATAATTACACAAGCATATTATTTTGATGCAGAAAAAAAAATGGAAATTTGAGAAAGAAACATTTTAAATACTCATAAGATACAGGACAAATCATAAAGACTGGAATTATTTTAGTACTTTATTTTACCTTTTTTTTTTTTCTCTGCATACAAAAAAATCCTGTCTGCACAATCCTGTAAAATCTGCACAAAGTTCTCCATTTACAGATTTGTTCAGCTTTTTGAAACTTCAACCAAAGAAAACCATTAATTTAAACTCATCACAAATACAACAATGTATCTCCTGTGTAGGACAATAGTTATAAGAACTTATATAAGAACTTATATAAGAGTTATAAGAATTAGGTCAAGCAGGTTAAGTGGGATATGTACACACTCTTATCAGCTGTTAAAGAATGTCTGCCTGGGGATCTTAATGTGATGTCATGGCAATAGACAACAAAATATGCAATTTTTTGAATGGTCAAAAGACATCAAAACAGTAAACCCTTGAATAGATTTACTTTATTTAAATTCATGCTCCATAAGTCTGGTCACTAGGCAACTGTGAGAAACATACTTTATCAATCTTCAAATGAGAATAGGAAAGATAAATATGTAATCATACTTATTATAGTTTATTCCAAGAATAAAAATAAAAAAAATGTACTGGATTAATTTGTAAATTGTCTTGAAAATAATTATGGGGACAGATGCTTGGCTCTGGTTGGTTTCATAACATCATTTTGTAGATTGTTTTTCACATTGGTCTTTTGAATATACCATTACACCAGAAGACAGGTAATTGGCAGATGAATTGTTCATTTTAGCTGAATTTATGCAAGCTGTTTACTGTGTCTGCATTACAAAAATGAATAGACGTACCATAGTTTTATCAGTATAAGGCTAATTGAAAAAATCTGGACCTGTCATACTGTATATGATTAACCTGATTGTTGACTGTTGTTATTTATCTTATTTTTCTCAATCTATGTTCAAACACTATTAAAACTGCTTTTCTATGGGTCCCTTGTGTCTTTTGTACATCACTTTAAGGTTTTCACAAGAATGCCTTTTTATTTACTTTTCTTTAACATTCCTTCTTTTGTAAAATCTTTGCTTTTATTAAAAATACTCAGGAAAAAAAAATTCAATCAACTTTGCCTGAAGTAAATAATTTGCAGAATTTTCAAATTTCATTGATATCTTGAGAGATATACAGTATGTTGAGTTTCAGAAAGTGGTTCGATGTAGAGACTGTTTAGGCCCTGTCTACACGGCAACGTTGTGGAGTGAATCCGATAAAGTTTTTTATCGTTTCGGTCTCGCGTCCACATGGCGCCAGCGTTCTGGGTACCCCAAAACGATATTTTTTGAGAACGGGTTCCAGAGTGGAAAACTCGTTGCGGAGTCGTCTGGACGAGTAGAACGTATTTGTTTATGCCTACTTCACAACCACATGGCCAGTACGTCACAACCACATGGCCAGTACATCACAACCACATGGCCAGTACGTCACAACCACATGGCCAGAACAAATAGCAGCCTCGCACGCATTCGTAACAAGACAGCGACCATGGCGGACACCAGAGTAGCAGTAGCAGCAGTGCTGCAGTCACTGCAAAGTTTACTTGCGTTATTGAAAGAAAATGTACTGCAGTTATACAAACTGCCTTGTCACATTTGTGCAGAACATGAGAACCGCACGATTTGGTGTGGGAATTAATTTGGGCTGCTCTCCAGAACACAAACAAGGCAGCCGCTGGATATCTGTGCGTTTCGGGGAGTCACTGAAGAAGTGGCATGATACCGGCGAGCCTCACGGAGCACAGAACTGAATGGAGCATGTAGAGCCACGGCGGAGCAGCAGCAGATGTGCACGGGACAAGCGAAACAAGCGACCATACCCGAGACTGCACTGCAACTACACGGGAATTCTAGTACTCATTCGGCTTGCTTTCGATACAGACTAGTGGCATTTTTCATTTGGGATTGTACTTGTTTTTAAGCGTGGATACAGCTTGTAATGTAGCCATGCACAGCAGAGTGGACCAACATATAAAGTTAATTTCGGCGCAACCCTCGTTGGACACCATGCAGACTGCTTTCCTAAATCATTTTCTGATTTTACGTGCACGGGGCTAAGCTTCGTGTTTGTTTTTATCAATATCCCACCGCAGAGAAGATGCCAAATTCCCCTATACCCACACTGTGGCTGGATGTACTACTTTTCTCCCAATCTTAATGCAGTTCTCAAGCTGCGAAGCAAAAGGCTCATCTGTCTCTGTGTGTTTGTGTCACTCTTTTCTTGTCTTTTCACCAATAATCCCCTGCTACCCTGCTGCCGCGTATGATGTATGAGAGTGTGTGTGGGACTGAACCCCAGCCCGAACCCGTTTTTAATGATGGATTAATACAACCAGAACAGAAGATGCTTGATCCTGGAGAAAGGACTGGTGCCCGGGGCGCCAAACCCCTACAGCACGTCAGGAACCAGCACTGGAACGGCTCCAATCACTGTAGGTGCCCTCTGCAGCTTTCCCAACTTCATCTCACTAATTGGACAGGCGTTTTAGCGTGCACCTTACTTTTTCTATTGTTCTGGAGTATCCGGTGGGACGGGCTTACAGCGCACATAGAGGCGTGGCATGTGTATTGCATCGTTTTCAGCAAGCGTTCCATTGCCATGTGTACGTGATATTTTACTGATCCGTTCCCAGTGTGGATGTGATATTGTGGATGTGATAAAGGCCAGTGCTTCAAGTCTGTTCCAGCAAATTGAAAATGGCTTCTGGAGCTGAAAAGTCTTGATTGCAAAAACAATGTCCACATGACCACCGTTAAAACCGTGTTTATGGTTGTAGAAAATCTTAACTTGCTACTTAGATAAATTGTTTGGTTGTATTTTAATTTTCCATTTACTCATGGGCACTATTTTAGTTTTGTAAATAAATAAATATATTACAAAATGTTGATGGGAAAGTGGCTGTAGTTAGTTCCATGCTGCATAAAAGCCACAGAAATTATAATGTTAACCAAACAGCCCTTTTCCTTCTAGAAAGAAAGAAAAGAAAAAACAAAATCACTTATATTAGTTCAAATCAGTGGTCAAGTAGCAGCTGGCTCATTTTACCCTCCCCTCTAATGTAATATTAATTATTTTAACAAATCCATGGTAACTTAGCGCCCTTCTGTTTGTTTTATTTGTTTATCATTTTTGTTTAAAAGCACCAAAAAGCAGAGTTTCATTCTAAACTCTATTGAACAACCTCTCCTCTCATGTCACTTACTGATACATCCACATTTTGAAGATCTGTTGCAATTAATCTAATCCTTGAGACTGCGAACACCAAAATGACTTATTCATTACTTGAGTGCTTGACTGACATGCAGTTTGAAGTACAGTACTGACTAATTCACGTTGCGAAAAAAGGAAAAAAAAAAAAAAACATTGGGAAAAAACTGACATTTTCAAGATGAGCGGTATTCTGTCAGTCTTTTCATTGGAATAACATGCATATTGGATTTTGAATAGGAAAAGTGGTGTTTTTGCTCTATGTTAATTAGTTCTCACTCATGCAGTGTGGGAAAGCATGTGTGTCCTTTGTCGCACTCTGAGTTAATCCTATGAATATTAGCAGTGAACAGGTCCCCAGTGGTGGCACTCGAATGCACCACATAGAAATGGGAAAAGAAAGCTCTACCTATCTAATTTCCTGTTGTTTGAGATAGCATTTTTCTTATTGAAAGTCATTCATAACGCTGCTCAACACCATCGTTCATTCTGAGACAACGAAACAAAGGGCAAGAACCTGGCAGCTAATGTAAGCGCCATCAATTCATAAGCATTTGTCCTGTGTCTTCCTGTTCCTTTGAGCTCCTGTCCACTGCGCTCCTGTCCACTGGGCTCCTGTCATGTGTCCTCCTGTCCCTTTGTGGTCCTGTCATGTGTCCTCCTCCTGTCCTGCTGAGCCGATACCACCCAGTGCTACTCTCTTTACCTTTGATTTAAAACAGAGACAGCCTCGTGCCCTGAAGACAAATGAGCCCCGCCTGGCCCTGAATGAGAGATATCATTTAATCTTGGACCTAGGATAGTGTCTAAGTGGGTTAATTAGGGCAAAATAGGACCTCTTCCACCCAGGGGGGGCAAGTGGTCTACACTGTAAACCCGGATTTTGATTATACTAATACTTTTTAGTGTTCATTACTTATTCTAATATGTTTTGTAAAAAACACAGCCATTGCTAAACCTAATTAGTTGATTGAATTGAAAAACTGAAAACATCCAGTGTAATGATCATGTTTAATAGAGGCTACTTAAATGATTTCATTTTTACAAACATTGCGCCAACAAGGGGAGGGGAGGGGCCTATTTTTGAACTTCACTCACTCAGAGACGTGCCTGGGCGTGCCCTGTGGACACCGTGTTGTAGAAATCTGAGCGGCAAGACATTTCATCTGGTCAAAGAGAATTGGAGCACATAATCGAACATCATCTCATGTGAGTATTTTGGAGAAACATGCTGTGGAAGTGTAAATACTGTGACTTTATATGTGATAAAAGGGGAAACCTCTTGAAACACGATAGGCGGCTACTGTAGAGCTATATCCGTTTCTTGCATGCATGATCGCGGCATTGTCAGACTACTGCGCTGTTGGGATAGACTGCATCACTGTTTCCATTAACATAAAAACTATTTTAACATTTATAAAATCAGGAGTTCCGGATCTCCGCCTTTTTTCATCCGCGGGGTCATTTTTTTTATAGCTATCTGTGCAAATCCGTTGTATATGTATAGTTGTGTTTAGGGTCGCCAACCATCCCTTGAAAAACGGAATCGTCACATATTCAGAAACAAAATTAAGTGTTTCGTATTAAACTTGTACCGGTGTGCGGGCGGCGCGAGGCCACGTGCTCGCCTGGAGCCGCGGACACGCGCCGCGAGCACGCGCAGCTCTTACGCAGAGAGAGAAGAGAGAGAGAGATAATTAGATAGAACGTGCATCATTTGTACTGTTCAGACATGTTCTGCCTTGTATTGTTTTATATTAATTTATACAGTTTTAAGTTAAGCAGGACAAATATTTATTTTATTGTTAATCTTATTTTGTATTAAAAATAAACTGCTAAAAAATTGCTGAAAAAAAGTATGATTCATAAGAGTACTCGATTACTCGAAAAAATAATCGACAGAGTACTCGATTCCAAAAATACTCGATAGTTGCAGCTCTAGTGCAGATTAAAGAGTTGAATGATGTTTTCCCTCTTTCCGCATACAGATTTGGAGACAATGTAATAGTGACACTCGGAATATTCTGTGTTGAAAAACAGGTCATTGCAATTAGTATGATCAATTTAGTTTCCGGTTTGTGATGTTCATTTCTCCATTAAACTGTTTGTGATCATATGAACTACATAGTGACACTCTAGCTGTGCCTTGCCTGTTTGTTCTTAACCTAATACATATTTCTTTTGAGCTAATTGTGTTTTATTGTTCTATTATCTATTTTTAAGATGGATCTACAGCAGATGACCCTGATAGTCATTCTCACAGAGGCGGATAGAAGAAAGGTTGTCCTGGATACAAGGCCTGCTACACTGGATGCTTTGATAATTCAGCTTAAGGAGGCAATGGGACTGCATTACAATTTCAGTCTACAATACAAAGATCCTGAATTCAGTTATGAACTGTGCAATCTGACAGCTGTTGAAGACCTCCCAGAAAAACCAACACTCAAGGTCATCCCTGTCCTTGATTTGGTATCTGTAGCATCTGATGAGATCCTCAGTGACACTCCCAGCACAGCCGATACTGAAATACTGTCAACATCATCATCATCATCTCAGGACCGCCAGAAACCTTGGCCAGAAATATTCGACATTCCAAATTTTTCTGTTGATGTAGAATACCGACTATGACAAGCAGATCTGCTGTATTTGAGAGATGGAACCCTGCTGAAAGTTTCAAAGGAACTCAAACATGAAATTCTTGAAAAGCTAGCAGAGACTATGTACAGCTACACAGCTTACCCAAATAATTCCCAATATGAAAGTGTTGCCAAAGCATTGATCAGCAAGCACCTCTGTCTCCAGGAACAGGGTTCAACTAGTCGCTGTAGTGGATGGCAAAGTAGCCTTAAATTTAAAATGGCTAATTACCAAACGAAGCGAAGAAGATCAGGATGCCTGGATGTGGTGATAAATGCAGGTAAACGAGGAGGGCATGGAGCAGAAGGAGCACCAGCCAACAAGCCAACAGCCAACAAGAAGGCAAAGAAAGGAGAGCTCAATTATTTGCCAAACTTTCCAGAAGGATTTGATCAGGCAGCCCTTGAGTCAGCCCGCAAGGACTTGGTTGATGAGATGCAGAAAAGAACACCAAATGGACAACTTGTGAAACAGAGGATGGACCTGACGTTTGCATTAAGAAGAAAGGAGGTAGTGGAGTCTGAACCTGCCATAAGCAACATGGTGGAACGGTGGCCTGCTCTTTTTACAGAAGATCAGGTATGTTCAAGAGAAAGATAATGCAGAGCGTTTTATTTAACCTTATCTTATTTATTAGTTCTTCTTTCCCATCCTTCATTTCTAACATGTAATGGCATTCCACTGTGTTTCAGGTGAACATGGAATTCAGCAGGATTGTGGGCAAGAGCCTCAAGCAGGAATTTTATGAAAGCATTGATCGGCACAGCCCTCGCCTTATGGAGATATTTCGATCAAAACGGGGGAATGTTGGACGACGGCTGGCAGAGCTTTTACAACACACTAAGGTTGGTCTATACCCATCATGCATATACATAATTTTTCACTGCTTATGCAATACTATGTCATGCCTGTAATTCATGTGTACTACTGTAAAAACTGCCCATGCAATCCCTTATAACAATAACACTGATCATTTACTCTTGTAAAGACTACAGAGCCAACTGCTGTTAGGACACTGGTGTGCAGAGGGGTTCCGCTCATCCTTGGAGATAACCCTGGTGATTTCTACAAACCAGCATTTGTAAGTACCCTCTTACCCGCTTTTTCAAAAATAACCTAAAGATGGGGTGTCAGATTAATTTAATTTAATGGTCATATACACCTTAATATTAAATGGGCCAGACCAGTAAAAGCGGGGGAGGGAAAAAGGAGGAAAAGAAAACAGGGAGGAAGGGAAGAGACAAAAGGAGGATGGAAAGACAGATGGGGGGGGGGGGGGGCAGATGGGAAAAAAAGGAAGAGGAGGAAGGAGACAAGAAGAAGGAAGGACAGATGGAAAAAGAGGAAAAGAAGACAGGGAGGAAAAGAAGATGGGAAGGATGAAGGGAGTGAATGAAAGAAGAGATGGAAGGAATGAGGGGAGTAAAAGGTAGTACAGGATGTAGGTAGTATATAGGAAAAGAGGGTGGAAGTGTATGGAAAGGGAAGGGAAATAAGACAGGAAGGAAAGATAAAAGGAAGAGAGGAAAGGATGAAGGAAGTTAAAGATGGCCAAGTCAAGTAAAAGTGAGAGGGTACTTTGTCAGAATCCCAGATATGTGAAATGTGCTTCTTGTGTTATTCTTGTTTCTTAAGGAATCAGATGATAAGGACTCCTTCCGCCATATGGCATTGGGGATCCTCCTCATTGAGAGGGAACGTGAAGTGACGTCATCTATTCATCTAGAGCCAGCCTTCCTGAAAATTATCATTGAGGGAGAAGTTGTCATCAGCGATATCAAAAACCTGCCAGATGCTGTGTGTGCACTATTTGGACTGACGTATGCCCTCCATCTTACCTACCCAAGGTCCATGAGGGGCACATTTCACTTCATTCAACAGGTACTGTTTGATTTAGGCCATGGTACACTGACACCAAAGTTACAATCACTGAAAAACGAGCTTGCAATGTAGCTGTAAGCAGCAATGCATAATAAGTATGGGATGGACGGACACACACACACACACACACACACAGACAAAGACACGTGCATAATCAATCTAAAGAGGGTAGATGGAGTGGCAAAGGTCAGAAGACTATGTTTTTTTAATGGAAATTCAATGTTTCTAGTTTGTAACGTTTTGATTTATAAGGTGTATGCCCTCCATCTTGCAAAACAGTTCTCTTAAACAGTATAAAAATGTGTTAAAAATATAGAGAGTGTTCTCCCCTCTCTGCAGTGAGGAAGTGTTATTTTTTGAAGAGTTTGGTTCCAAAATGCAATAAACGCCATTTAAATATTTTCATAAAACTTTTTTTTTCAGATTTATTATAAGAGAGCACCAGGGTAAATGGAAATTGGTTAAATGTTAAGTAATTTTTCCTTAAAGGGATATGCCACCCCCAGGTCAAATTTGGGCATCTCCCCACAGTCCAGAGACCCACCCAAAATGACCAAGGCAAGCTCTCCGTGTTGATTTGTACATTTATTTGCACTCGATATGAATGCGCACTACACACAAAGTAATTGGGAAACGCATCGAGCAAATTAATTCCTTTTGGTCGAAATCTTTCTCTGGCGACGTTAGACTCCAGTCTAACGCGGAGTAGCTGCAGATACCGCGGCGGTCAGTGCTGACAGACTGGCTGGGTGAGCAGGAAAACGCTTTCCACCACTTATTTTAGTCTCTGGACTGTGGGGAGATGCCCAAGTTTGACCTGGGGGTGGCATATCCCTTTAACAAATTCAAACGAAAAACAGCAGTTATAATAAACTCTTCATTTGTATTGACTGGATTTTTACTGCCCTTTGTGTTTTGGTCTTTTAAAAAAAATGTTTTTATTTTGTATAAGTTCATTTGTTGTATTATACTTTTTTTTTTTAATCGAATTTGTGACAAGTTAACATTGCACTTTCTGCAATAAAGAAAACTTGAGCAATTGAAATGTTTTGTTTAATTCCCCACCCCATACAATGTTCTTGAATCAATATAATCAATATACAGTATACATAAAATAATGTTCATTGAGTTAAAATACATTAGTTTTATTGACAAATAATTTCAAGTACTGCTAAATAATGTTTCTTAAGCTATGTAAATAATGTATCTATGTGCATTTCACTGAAACAGATAATTGATGATAACTAATGATTTTGAGTAAAGACTACTAATGCAAACTTGTAGATGACTTGGGACATATTCATCAATACAACTTAAACAGTTTAGTTTCATGCTTTGTAAAAACTAAAGCCATATGAGGCAACGGGTTTCCTTAAGATTTTCTAGTAAACTCAACTAGTTCGGGTTTACAGTGTACATAGTCTGCATAAGATAAAGAGAAGAGCTGCTTAGAATGCTTAGAGAAGGAAGGGTAGCCAAAAATTGTTCTGAAGTAAGTGCTGCAACTTAAAATTATATTGCTCACACAAGTATAAAGTAGAGGTATAGATCAAAATAGGGTAAAATAATAACAATTTAAATGTTTTCCTCCAACCAGAGGCGCCAGAACTGTAAACAAATAGGTGGGGTAGTTTCAGCTTAATTTCAATGTAGTTAGCTCCTCCCTTCAGGCATATAGACACCAGCCCTCTGACCAGAACTGAGCTTGGATGAGCTGCAAAACGTATTTGACCTAATAAACTTAAATTTCTCCTTTTGCCATGGATTCTATCTGGACGAATGAGGGATTCTATACACATCTTAACACCACCTCAAGGAAATTCACCAGGAAAACACACTCACATTAGCTACTGTTTCTCAATAAATGGTTCAAAACATACATTAAATAAATTACACATTCTAAAAGTAGAATTAAATGCTGGCCAAGTGCAAGACAAAAGTACAACAGGCACCACAGCCACCTGTTCACAGTGAAGCTTTCAGCATAAATATGGGATATGGTAGTTAGCCCCAGAGCCAGCAACGTGTTTGTGACCAAAATTACAACATAGGATCTACAAAAAAGGATTATATTGATCAACTTTTGCCTGTAAACGGTGCTGTCTTTGTAGTGGCACTTCCAGTTAGTAGGAATCTCATTCATGTAAATGGAGAATTTGAGATTTTGGTTTTCCACAGAGACAGCAGAAGGAGACGAGCTTCAAACACCCCTTAAATACATATTTAACCCTCACAGAGACTTGTAAAGATGTTTAATAAAGTAAACAGATACTTTATTGATCCTGAAGAAAATTCACAGTTCGGCAAAAGCATCATAGAAAAGATATTTAAAGTTAGCAGTCTATCCTATTGTATTTATCAGCTATAGGGAAGCGTTGTACAGACATATGGCATGTGGAAATATCCTGACTGAAACCATAGAGAATATTTGTCTGTCTTTGTTATAAAAGTGAGTTATTGTTCAGCTAACGATTACAATTATTTTAATAGTCACCTAGTCATGATTTTTCTGATTAATTACTACAGCCCTTTATATCTCTATTAGCTTTGCTCTGAGGTCAGCAACTCACCAGTAACTCAATTATGACCACTGTAGTGAAACTGCTCAAGATGTTGTAGATGTTTCTTGAACGTGCGCTTCGTGGGCATTGACTCATTTAGCCTTCTGTTCATCTGTTGATGAACTCTGCGATATCGTGCTTAGCCAGATGGTTTGTTTTATTCATTTTACATCTGGTGGAGCCAGTAGAGACAGATTGCAAGGACACAAAAATAATATTGCACCGACACTGTTTGTAATCAGAGGTTAGTGCATATTTTCCAGCCTACTGTAATGCTAATTATACCTAATACATTAGATCTCTCACAACATGCTAATTAAATGTGTTTCTATTTGAAGAAAGCTGTGTTCAGGTTCTTACTTCAGATTTAATTACACTGTAAACAGGACACCATTAGTTTGATCTTAATAAAGACTAAAAAAAAGAGAGAGAGAGAATCAGGCCACAGCAGTAAATAAATCTTTGATGATCCTAATGAAGAACTAAACTACCACAGGTCAACTCCAGAGGGCAGCCTCATAATCTGTATTCATCAGAAACATGCTAATGAGACAAAGATGGCCAACTGAAGTACAGGAGGTAGTTTTGACATGGCAACAAAAGAGCAATTAATTTTGACAGGTGAATTGGTATTTAAAGGGCCCATATTGCTCTATTTTCTGATCTGTGTTATAATGTTGTTTCCTCACCACAAATATACCTGGAGTTGTGTTTTGTTTCATTCACACAAATCCTGCATATTTAGGCTCAGTTCTTCTCTCAAACGGAAAACACTTTCACCTTGTGATGTCATGTGGTAATACAGAAACTACTCCACTGTGTTTTTAAACTCCATACATCTTCACTAGAATAATTTAGATAATTTCAGCCGTAGAATTTCCAATCTGTTGTATACTAAAATGTATACAACATTATAACATGGCTTAAAGCTCATGAGAGTTAATTTTGTGTTTTGTCTTTATACCCACTTTCATAAACAGTTGAACGAGGTGGTATGGTGGCTGAGTGGTTCTCACGTCTCTGTAAGGGCTCAGGTTTGATTCCAGCTGTGTGTGGGTACTCCAGTTTTCCCCCATTAATACAATCAGGCCAGTCCTCCAGTAGTTCTGACAAAGATCTGGAGAACTGAAGTGCTAGCAGAGAGGCAAACCAAATGCAATGGCCATTTCCCTACAGGGGACAATAATGTACAGTTAAGCAGTTGCAAATATTATTACATTAATACAATAATAAAAAACCCAAGAATCCTCTTTAGAAATGTTGAGAGTAATCACATTATTAAAACAGTCATGTCCTTTTGTTTGTCCTATACCTCTTGTGGGACATAATATACTTTTCATGTCCATTTAGCTGCACACCAACAAAGGAGAGTCTGTATTAGTCTGATTCATGTGAATATTCCTTGGCTGTATCTGTATGGCATATTAAAGGAGCCTCCTCTTGTGTGGTGCTCCTCCAGACACAGAGATTTCACAGATAAAAGCTGTTTAATAACACACTTATAATTGGTGCAATGTGTTTAACAGATCTGTATTCAAAATATCCACTTTAATTAGACATTGTGAGAACAACTGGAGGTGAGATGTTATGACTGAAGTAAATGCAGACGTGTTAAAATCTAGAGTACACAGAGCTCCTGATACTTACTTGTCATCTTTACTGTTTTAGTTTGTACTGTTGACATTCAGACATTTTGTTTAACAAGTTTCCTGTCTTTATTCAAGCATATACTGTAGAATATAATGTTTGGTTTTACATTGGATCTCTGTTAAGTATTGGGACTGGAATAGAGTATACGGGGCTTGTAAATTATAGATTTGGATCAATCGTGAAGACTGATCCAAATCTAGAATAACACCAAAGCACTGAAAGCCATATTGGTTTCTGTGAGACATTAAACTGATTTAAAGTTTCTGCATATTGTGATAAATCAATACATTTTCTAAAGTATTATTGCTTGGTAAGTCCAGAATGTTGTCACATCTTAAGTGAGGCCCAAACATGATTGTGCAATCAGATTTGTTTGTTTTTGAATAAAATTAACAGACTAACAGAGTTTAGAGCTTTCCTCATTGATTCTGAGGAAATCCGCTATATTTTTAGTCCCCTGTGATATGGCAATCACATCCATCTGAACTCAGAAGATGCACTAGTGAACGCACTCTCAAATTCATTGGAGAAGAGTGTATTCTGGATCTCAGAGTGGGTAAATGGCAACAAAAATTTCTATGACTTTAGCTTTGTCCTTGAGTGTGATTCTGAACAAGCTCCAGGACTAATGTCCTGTACATGACCTCTGACCTTTGACACAGAAAATGCATTGTACACATAATGTTATTTTTAGGCTTCAAAGTGCTCTTGGGAAGTCTGAAGGATACTGAACAGTCCTAAACAGTCCCAAACATTCCTATTCATACACAAAAACTGTTGTTCCTAGACCACAGAGAGCTCAGAGGGACCTCAGAGACGTGAGGGGCTCCAGGACTGAAAAATTGTTACAAGGCGCACAGGGATCCATACTTGGAAAAACCTACAGAAGACTACTACAAAGACTCCCCTCCTGGCCGTATTTAGCCTTACCTGAAGCAGATCAGTCTGTGCTTCTCTCTTCAATATACGCAGGTGCGTACCTCACATAGATGAGAGCTGTTCAGAGCCAGTGGTGAAAAACAAAACAAAACATAAAACATACAAGTACACAATCATGATAAAGACAATAACAGTACATTACAATTACATTACACATACACATACATATATACCTACAGACATCATATATTATTTCTTGTCCATATACATACCTATACTTGTATGTACGCACAGTGTGTACATACATGCACGTACATATATATAAAATATGTTCCTCACCTTCCACGGTGGTTGGTCTCCCTCACCTTCATCTTCTGGTAGAAAGGGAGAGGGAGGGAGACCACCACCGTGGAAGGTGAGAACACATTATATATATATATATATATATATATATATATATATATATATATATATATATATATATATATATATATATATATATATATATATATATATATATATATATATATATATATATATATGATAGATAGATAGACTTGATTGATTGATTGATTGATTGATTGATATACACACATTTAAATACACAAAAGTTATGGCAACAAACTTATCAAAAGATTTGAATTTTCTCCAACTATGAAAAGATTTGTGCCCACCATTTTTGATTAATTTTTAAGGAGGGACATAAAGAGATAAACAAAAAAGGGCACTATTAATGAATTTAGCAGTGTTACTTTTCCATATAAGGTACAAGTACAGTAATGTACATTTCCATGGTTGTAATATTTTTTTTTCAATCTTCTCAAGTTTGTTTTATTATAGTTTACTTCCAGGTCTTTCAGGTTTTGTATAATTTCAATGCTCAGAATATTAACTGGGCCATCAGTTCATTTCAGTGCTACATCACTTTGTATTTTGAAGGGAGTTTCTTTTAGGCTCCAAATCCTAAGGACCTTAGATTTATCATAATTTAATGTTAAACCTGAAAGACTGGAAAAGGTTCCCAAAAGTTGTAATACAGTAATGCATGCAAACCGGAGTGCTTGTGAGGAAGCTGGTGTCATCTGCATACATCCACATTTCCTATTTTTAAGCCTTCTATAACTTCATTTGATCTTACTTTGAAATTAATTCTAATCAGAAATGAAAATTGATCCTTTTTTGTTATTTAGTTCACAACAACAATTGTCTGATGTTGTTTCTTATACAACAGCCTTTTAAAAAACCTGATTGGTCATGGTGTATAATACTTGGCATCACCTGTTTTAATCATTGGGCAATACATTTTGCTAATAGTTTAGTGTCATAGCACTGAAGCATAATTGGCCTTCAGTTTTTAATCATGTCAGGGTTTTTAAAATGACCACCAGTCTCCTGGTGTAGTAATGAGATGATTCTTTCCTTTTGGGTGTCTAGATTAGCAGCTTTGTAAGAGAAATTCAAACATAATATCAAGGGCTGGATCAGGAGATCAAAAAGTGTGATAAACCTCTATTTTCCTTTTTGAAATGACCAGACCACATCATAGAGTTTCTCCTCAATGATTTGTCCTTCACAAAGTTCTTTCTGTACATGGTTTAATTTTTCTTTATGAGAAAAAAGGAAGAAATCATCCAAAACTCCTTGAAGAGGTTGATCACAGAAAAGTACTCTATAGTAATTTTCCAACCATTTCAAAATTTCATCTTTAGAATTTAATGTTTCCTTGTTATTTAAAACAATCTTGGAAATATTCTTTTTTGAACTATCCTTCCTTTGATACTTTAGAAACAACTTTGTATATTTTCCCCATTTCTCACCCATTCTGCTTTTTAGGCAGTTTTTAGAGAAATGTTTTTCCATTATCTCCATTAATTAATTTTGTTTTATCCTCAAAACGTTTAGTTGATCTTGCCTTAGATAATCTGAGATATCTATTGAATAGGTAAGGCTTTCAATCTCTAAAGCCAGGGCTTGCTCTTTATTGTAAGAGTAAAGAGCTTTTTTAGCATGAACCTGTCAAAAAATCAAATTTTTGGCCATGAAACAGACTACACATGATAAAATGAAATTAGGCTCTGACATTAATGCACATCAGATTATAATGAAGTCCATCTCTTTCTATGATTAAAATAATCATGGCTGAGCAAACACAGTCTATGAGACCGAATAAAGCAGCTCTGTGCAGAGAAGCTTCACTCCAAAAACTCAATCTAATCACACTGAGCCTTATAGTCACTTTTGTTTCTCTGAAAACCAATCTGACTAGCTCACCAGATGTGAAAATAACATCACAACATCAGTTTTCAACATATCTGCAGCATAACAAAATTTACTGAATTTTGACAAGAATTAGCATGGATGATTTACAGAAAAAGTTATGCTGTTGTAAGGCAATTATTCTTATAGACTTTTTATGTGTTTGCTTTTATTGTCTCCATTCTGGCCTTGAATGATAGCTCAAAAATAACATCAGTAAAATATTATCCAAACCTGTCCATAATATAAATACATTCACTCTTGTATTTCTGATGGTCCTGGTCCTTCTTATAACAGGTTTTTGTCGATCCTCAAATAATACCATAAGCCTCAGCCTCCCTCAATGAAAATTATTAAGGCTCAGTGCATTTGTGTAGAGTCCTATTTAACCTAACAGCAGAGAAATAATCACATGACATCATTGACTGAGGATGGGAGAGAAAACACAAAAGCCAACATGAAGGGCAGTTATCTCATTTGTGAATTTTCTCAGGCATCAATTGAAAACATTGATGTGATTATACAGTCGAAGGTTCACAGATGCCGTCCCTTCTCAGTGGCAAATGTTTATTGATTACTGAAGATGGGGCATTTATCTGCTTTGTATGTGCATGTTGTCCAGGCTGCCCACTGCGCCTTCAAATCCATCACTATTGACATGTGGACCTGATTACTGCAGAGACTCTGAAAGTCCGTGATAAAGAAGTCTGTCCTGGCCTCTTTAGCAGCACATCACTCAATCAGCACAGAGAAACAACACACGGCACAGCACCCAATGGAGAGAAAAAACATCTCTTGTCACTAACTTGATTGTCTGTACATCAGAAAATATATGTTTAAATTTAATGTGTCTGGGTAGTATGGAAATGTGCTAAAATTCAACAACAGTTATGTCTTTGGAAAGATTTATGAGGGAGGAAAATAGCTTTATTTATATACAGCAGCAACAGCCATTTGTTCTTTGAATGAAAGGGTTTTTTCATTTTGATTCAGATACTACAAAATCGCAAGAGTAAAATGTAGTTCATTTAGAGTCTAACATGTCAATGCCAATATCAGTTAGGGCAACAGTGGCTCAGTGGTTAGAGTCGTCCCCCAACCCAAAGTTTGAAGGATTGATTTCTGCTCGGATCAAGTTGTGACATTGTGTTCTTAGGCAAGACACTTCACCCACATTACCTAGTATGTAAGTTGTGTGTAGAATCCCTCAGTCATCCAGGTAGCCTAGTATGTAAGTGACTTTCATACTAGGTAATGTGGGTGTGTGTGAGATTAGTAGTTGCTGAAGGGGCCAATGCTACCGTAGGCAACTGTGGCTACACAGGAGCTAATCTACCAAGTTTGGAGTGCTGAAAGAGTCAAGTGAATTGTCCCTCAGCTTGATTTCTGCAGAGCTAGCAAGCTTAGGTTTCTATAGAATAGATTTGAATGTCTGTGACTGTAACAGGGAACACCTGCCTCACTGAAACAGGAAGTTATGTCACCAGTCTACAGGCATTGCTTTTCTGTGGCACATCAGAGTGCATTTCCTTTAACCGCGAAAGTTTCTTGTCTTTCCTGTAGACTGAGGGAGATCCCACACATGAATGCCTGCCACCAATTTTATGCTTCTCACGACATTTACTGTAAACACAGCCTTGTTTACTTTAAACTAGACTGTGGTTTACATTGTTTCTATTTTTCTATTTAAGCTATGAAACCCAAGATGAGCTTGGTTTATAGTAATAATGCATTTCTTTTAAAATTACATTTGCTGTAGGATCTTTATTCACTCACTTCATACTGACGCTAACCTCTGTAGCCACAGCTGCCTTGGGGCTGTTTTGTGTGTATTATCCACTTTAATGTATCCACCAACTCCATGCCACTGTGGAAAATCTAACCGCAAGAAAATAATTTGGCTATTTTCATCCATGAAAGATTCTGACAACAACTTGACCTTGGCTGTTTCCTGCCGTGCGAAGCTGATGTGGTCAAAGTTCAAAGAGAGAGTTTAAAGTACATCATTTCTGGTAACCTCAAGATGCCTTTGTCTTTGTACTGTCCTTTTCCTTGCACGGTAACACTGACCTATCTGAACCTTATTTTTTACTTTTGAGACCAATTTATGAAGAAATTTTTAAGTATTTCAATATTCAGTAGCGCCGCATTGATATAACTGGGAGATCAAGGACAAATTTGAGCTTGAAAAGGCGCATTACAAAACACTGTAATTCACCTTGGGTCTCAGTTTCAGTGAATGTGTTTCCACTCAGGGGCTCAAGTGTTAACCATTAGCACAGAGACGCCATCTGCACACAGCCCAAGAACACGCCCCCAGCACAAACTATTCTACAATAGGCTATTCTGGGCTGCAGCAGCAATGGCCAGCTCACCCTGCTCTGGATATAAAAGGCATATTACCATAATGACTTTTAGCTTTTTAATTTTGCTGCTCTATTACACAACATTAAATTACATGCAAGTATATTATTTTCCACACCGAAGCAATATAATTAAATATTAATTCTAGAAAAATGTAAAAATAAATAAAAGTAGCGTGTCCTGATTTGACACAGCAGCATCAAGAGCAGCATCAAGCATCTGTTTGTCTCCATAGGGCCAGCCTCCTTCTTATTAAAATCTCTATTTCACCACAAGACAGTCCCATTTAACGATTAAAGGAGTCCTATTGAGAAGGAGAACAAAGAGTTTGGAGATGCACCCGGATTTCTGCCCATATTTTCATTATTTAGTGTGCAGTGGGGGTTTGGCCCATAAAACAATGGAGGATTAGCAGTAATTTATCCTAATCAAATGTAATTATTCAATGCACAGTTATTCAAGTTGCATTCAAATGTCACAGGAAGTTTCAGGCTGCAGACGGTCAGCAGTATTGTAGCCTACTTCCTATTTTGGTCCCACAAGATGCCACTGTTTATAACGGAAGCTCAAATTGAACAAAATTAGGTCGCTCTGTGTTAGAACATAAAACTTGCAACCTGTAGTAGCCTATGTACATCTGACTGTTGGGGATATTAAAGGGCCCATATTACACTATTTCTGATCTATGTTATAATACTGTTTCCTCATCAAAACATGGAGTTTTGTTTTGTTTTATTCACACATGTTTAACACACAAACCCTGCATAGGCTGTGTTCTTCTCCTAAAATGAACACTGTTCCACCTTTTGATGTCATGGGTTAGTAATACAAGAAGTGCTCCACTGTGTTTTACATCTTAGAATCAGCCAATTGTCAGAGGCCCAGAAAGGTGCAATGAAAAAGCAAGTACCCAAGAGGTACAGCCAGATGCCTATACCTGAAGCACTTGAAACTGCCAAGCAAAGCCTACAAGCCTTAGCCAGCCGCCTTAAGAGGTACACACAAGATAATGAAGCCAGACAATTAAACTGCCTGTTCGCAACACAACCTGCGAAAGTGTACAGTCAGTGGCAGGCTAATAACACCAGAGCAAATCCACCAAGGCTGGAGACTGAAAGGTACTGGAAAGGCATCTGGGAGAGGGAGGCATCACATAACAACGATGCACAGTGGCTGGTGGCTCTGAGGGAAGACCACAGCAACCTCCCTGAACAAGATTCAGTCACCATCACAGTGGCAGACATTCAGGAAAGAGTCTCAGGCATGAAAAATTGGACAGCACCAGGCCCTGACATGATCCATGCGTATTGGCTAAGGAAGTTCACTGCTCTCCAAGAGCGCCTGGCAACACAAATGAACCAGCTGCTAAGGAATGGGACTCACCCTGAATGGCTAACCCAAGGACGTACGATCCTGATCCTGAAGGATCCCTCAAAGGGTACAGTCCCATCCAACTATCGGCCAATAACCTGTCTCTCCACAACATGGAAGCTCATGTCAGGCATCATGGCAGCTAATATAAGCGGGCAAATGGATCAATACATGAGCACAGCACAGAAGGGCATCGGCAAAAACACCAGAGGAGCCAAACATCAACTCCTGGTTGACTGAACAATCGCCCGTGACTGCAGAACTTGTCAGACCAACCTGTGCACTGCCTGGATTGATTACAAGAAAGCCGATGACTCACACACACATGGATCACACTGAGGACAGTTACAGGTACCTTGGTATCCCACAAGCAAATGGCAACCTGGAAGAGGCAACAAGGAAAGCGGCTATGACCAAATACCTGCAATGAGTAAGGCAAGTCCTAAGAAGTCAGCTCAATGGCAAGAACAAGGCCCAGGCAATAAATAGCTACGCCCTGCCAGTGATGAGATCCCCAGTAGGAATCATAAGCTGGCCAAAGGAGGAGATACAGACCACAGATGTTAAGACAGGAAAGCTCCTGACCATGCATGGAGGGTTCCATCCCAAATCCAGCACCCTGAGACTGTACATGAGCCGGAAGGAAGGAGGCCGAGGACTAGTGAGTGTGGGAACCACTGTCCAGGATGAAACATCCAAAATCCATAAGTACATCACGGACAAGGCCCCGACAGATGATGTGCTCAAGGAATGCCTCAGACAGTGGAGTGCAGAGGAAGAGGTGCTGGAGGGACCATCATGGCAGGACAAACCCCTACATGGGGCGTACCACCGAAACATAACTGAATTGGCTGATATCAAGAAATGCTACCAATGGCTGGAGAGAGCTGGTCTGAAGGACAGCACAGAGGCCCTCATCCTGGCTGCACAGGAGCAGGCCTCGAGCACCTGAGCAATAGTGGCCCAGGTCTACCACACCAGACAAGACCCAAGGTGTAAGCTGTGCAAAGAGGCAGTAAATGTATAATGTCAGAGATATTACCTTATACTTGGAACATTACAGTGAGTGAGTTTCTGTTAAAGGGACAGTGTGTAAGATTTTTACCCGTTAATTACCGAAATTGAAGATACCCATTCAAAAATACTGTACATTGTTTTCCAAGCCTTTTCACTTCCATCATGAAATCAAAGTATTCTTTTGGACTTAGATATAGTCACATAAAAGGGGGATTGACCCCATATAGAGGCAGCCATTTTGAATACGAGAGCCGCAGAAGGACATTTGGGCTCCGCCTTCGGCAAGGCTCGTGGTTTTGGGTAAACAACACAAGCATGTTGCCGGATCACACGTCGTAATGGATCTAACACGTGTTTTGGACTAAATTGTTTTACTGGATTTTATTCGCTGGATCCTTACGGACAGATTGAGACCAAGCTTATGGTGAAATACTGAGTTTGACCTGTCCAGAGCCTTCAAAGGTAAGCTAAGTAACAAACCTCGTTTTGTGCTTTTCCGTAAAAAAGCCCCATGTGCTCTGGGAGTGATTGTTGTGCCGGGAAATGAATTGCATAGTCAAAAAGAGGAGACTGTAAGGTTTCATTTGATGTGTAGATTGTCATGGTACACGATCGGGAATGTGTGTTTTCATGCGAAAAGAAAAAAAAAAACAGTGAACCGGACCGTGTTTTATTTATACCGTAGTTGTCGGCGCGGGTACGCGAGCTGTCCGCGTTACGGCGCGCCCGGGTGACCCTCGAGGTCTGCCGTAGCCAAAAGAGGAAGTGCAATAGCTACCACCTATGCGCCACAAATCCTTTACACTGTACCTTTAAATTTACTTTTAATTAGCTTTTATTGCAATAAAGTTTTAATTATTCACTGTATACTTTTTTTTTCTAATTTGAACTATATTTTAACATTTTCAAATAACTATATACAGCAATATTATACATTTTTCACCAATCTCTCACCTCCACATAATCTTTACCTGTCAATTTGTAAAAACTTTTTGTCCATTTCTTCTAATCATAGTTTACAGTTTTGTTCATTTGGGGACAGTTGAAAAAGGTGACATAATTGTGTAACTGGTAATTTGGGAGTATAATATTTAATTGATCTAATGAAAACAGCTAATGGTGCTTGCACAGTGCCAGTAGCAGCCCTGGCTCAGTAGGATAGTATTGATTTAGCAGTTTCTCTCATTTGGTGTGTTGACAGAAAGCAAATACATACAGTGGAGTTAAATGACGGCCATTACATTTGGTTTAGTGATTGTGCACTTTGCTGTTTACCTGAAGGGCTATTACACTGCAGTTCTAATCACAGCATAGGCTTTAATTTGGATAAAGTAAATTAGTTTTGAGGCCGGGCCTGGTTAGTACTTGGATGGAAGACCGCAGGAGGAAAAGCAGGTGCCACAGTGGGGCGCCACTGGCAAAAACTGTCATTGTGTCCTTTGGCAAGGCACAAATTTGATCCCCGGGTTGCTTAGGCCTTTCTGTGTGGAGTTTGCATGTTCTCCCCGTGTCAGGGTGGGTTTCCTCCGGGCACTCCGGTTTCCCCATCAACCCAAAAAAATGCACTATAGGTAAAATCCTCCAGTCGAGGTCCTGACCAAGCCTAAGCAGTAAGATCATGGAGATGGGTCCCCGGGCGCAGTCATGTGCTGCCCACTGCTCCTAAATAAAGGATGGGTCAAATGCAAAGGACAAATTTCCCTTCGGGGATAATAAAGGATATTAAAAAAAAGTAAATAAATAAATAAATAAAGTGGTGTGAGCGTAAGCGATTGTTTGTGGTCAGAGGGCCGATGGCGCAGATTGGCAGCCTCGCTTGTACTACAATAGCTTGCCAGCATTAAGTGTGGAGTGAATGAACAATGATCTGTAAAATGCTTTGGGTGTCTTGAAAGGTGCTATATAAAATGCAATTAATAATTAATTACAAATGTATATATTGCTAATCTCAGTAAACCACTTTTATATAGACAGTATCATTTAAGGCCTGAGCAGCAATAACTAACAAATACTGCATAATAAATCTGTAAAAATGACTTATTCAACCCTTTACTGTTCAAATCTTGTATTGTACAACTAAAATAACAAAAATCTCCCCATATTGCAAAGAAATTGTACATATGATACTGAGTCCCAACGTATATTGTTCCTGCTTTCATATATTGAATGATAAGTCGATATAGTGATTATCATGACAGGCCTCTGCACCACAGACTCATGCTTTGTTCCCCTTTGTTCACCCTAACCCTAAAAAGGTCTCTGCAGGTCTTAAATAATAAAAAATACTTTTACTTTTCAGTCAAAAATGTAGTGCAGTAGAAAATACAGATACCTTCTTTCAGATTCAGTTAAAACATATCCATTATAAAATGTACTTAAATAAAGTACTGATATCTAAATATGTATACTTAAGTACAGTACTTTACCACTTTTACTTCATTATGTTCCACCACTGGTTTAGATTGCCCAAGAGAAATTTGATCAAAAACTCCTGGTGACATGTCCTCTGATAATAGATTTTAAATAGATTGTAACTGGTGTATTTTGAAAACGTAGTACAGTCATTTTAAAACAACCCTTTCAGTCTTTAACACTTTTTGTTTCAATTTTGGCTTTGCCCTTATTGCATCATGTTCTTATCTCTCCAGATATCAGACAATGATGAAATCTTTGCTGTGCATGTTACAGCTATTGACTCAATATCAGATAGTGCTGATTCAGTATGTTTCTAACCCTGCATATAACAAAACAATAAATATACATTTCCATTTCTTAACAGGATATTCAGTGGTGAGGGGGTTTCTGTCACTGTAGCCGCTGTTAGCCCACACTCTACATACAGGAAGTAAAGGTATCGGAAATCAGACGCACGCTGTGTTTATAAAAAGTGTCCCATTTGTGGCCTATAGTGAGTCATTCACTGCTGAGGCTTAAATCAGCATGGAGACATTACTTTTTCTATTTCCTCAATTCAACTACATGGCCCCAAAGGAGGAAGCCTATTTCAAAACGCTTGGGCGACAAGAGTTTCTGCAGGCGACAATGAAGGAAGAGTGTAGCAGGTTAGTATTATTGTATTTTCTGTTGAGCTTTTTAAAAACGTTGGATACTTTAAAATACGCTTGCAGTATTGGCCATTGCTTCAATATCTCAAAACATTCACGATCAGTTTCAAAGAACCTAAATGTCGCTGTATCCTAGTGTATTCAAAATATGTTATGGCAACTGCAACTGATGCTGAAATGTAAATGTTTTACAGTTTCACGACAATAGTGTTTAAAGATTGAATTTACACTGTGTATGTATGTATGTATTTTTTGTATCAGTTGGTGAAGACAGCACTCAATATATTTTCTTGCAGACATAAAGACAAGGAGTCAAAAAGCAGACTCAGCCTTTTCCTCACCAAGTCTGGCTCTCATGAAAATGTCAGTCCTCATAAGAAAACCAATACACCATCAAGAAAGTAAGGTCCATTCATTTTGTATAGTGTCTAGTATTTTATACATATCTAACCTTGCTATATTTATGGGTTGCATCCATGAGTCAGCTCAGACTTAAATAAAGATCTAGATTTGATATCGAAGCAAATGCCAGAACATTAGAACTGTATGTTTAGACCTTATCCTTAAACCTTATCCCTGACTCTTTTCTTCCAGCATATCAGCAGACTCTGCTTTGAAATGGAGTGACTGCTTTGAAGAAGTCATGAAGGACTCAGGTTAGATTAATGCAGTGTATTTGTTGTGTCGAGATCATTTCTGTTCACATTGCATCTAAATGATTTGCTTTAAAGATAAGATAAATTGCACTCAAAGGTTGTCTGGGTTTCACTTCATATTTTTATTTTTGCTGTTGCCGAGTGATTAATAGAGAAACTAGGCGACTTCCTCATAGTCTACGCGAGTTGCATTTAAGAGTTACTTTGAAAGACTGTTAGCTTCTGTATCCTCATTTAAGAAAAATACAGGGCTTGCAGTGGAAAGTGTGGTACAATTGCATAAAAAAGAGTTAAGAATGAACAAATAATTATAAGAAAGATTAGAAGAGTATTGTTTATTTATGTAAAGATATTGTATAATTGTAATTATATTCATTAAAAAAACAACAAATCAGACTCACACTGACGCTAACTGGTAAGATGTTGTGTTAGATTTGAAGATGTTTTTCATTAAACATTGAGTAACAAACCCAGTACAACTTTTGTGGTGGAGAGTCTGTCAAATGCTTTTCTACATGGAGGTGTTATTGTTTTGCCTGGAATGATTCACAGTATGGTATTAAAACTTTCTATCATCGTGGAGACCAAACCAGGCCAAGTAACAGGTTAAATCTATGGAAAGGCAACCCCTTGCACTGTCAGAATGCCTGTTTTTCTGGGCATCTTTGAGCTATAAAGCCACCTACAATTAAATAAATGTAAGGCAGAGCTATCATATTGTGGAACATTCTAAGAGCAATGACATATTCATAGAAACAAGAAGGTGACAGACCCCTAACTGAAAAGTGTACCTTTAAAGTATGTTTCTTTTGGCCTAACATTATCAGCGTATCCACAGGAGACCATTTATCTGTGCACATTTTGAAAACACATCTTGTTATTCTGCTGCAGATGCAGTGGAAGTCTTCTCTCAGTTCCTCAGGTCAGAGTTCAGCGAGGAAAACATGGAGTTCTGGTTGGCGTGTGAGGATTACAAGACCATTGACTCAGAGACAAAGCTGCTCTCCAAAGCCAAATATATCTACACAGTATTTATCGAGTCAGACGCTCCAAAAGAGGTAAAGTGAATTTATTTCTTACATTGTAGTGTACAATTAACACATACTGCCCCTGTGCAGTGGCATTTTGCTATTTCTGCAAGACAGTTTCAGTTTCATATATGTAGGCGTGTGTGACTGTGTCTATGGCTTAGTTTAAATGACAAATAATCACTAAACAAAATCAGCAAAGATGCATTATTAATGCCATATGTGTCTTCTCTTCTGTCTGACTTCTGACTCTGAGTCTATGAAAATTCTGAATTTGATTACTGATTCATTGCTTACATTTTCAGCTACCTTTGACAATACTACCCACTTCTTTAAATGTGTACTATGTAACTTTTCTGGTGGAGGGTCTGTCAAATGCTTTTCTCTGTGGAGATGCTATTGCTCTTCCCAAAATGTTCCACGGTATGACATTAAACAACTCTGCTTCACATTTATTCAATTACAGGTGGTTTTATAGCTCATAAAAGCAGGCAGTCTGACTGTGAGCGGGGTTGCCTCTCCATAGATCTGACCTGTAGCTTGGTCTAGGTTGGTCTCCACGAGGAAAGAAAGGTTTAACATTCTAGACAAAGCAATATCCATGAAGAAAAGCATTTGACAAACCCTCACCAGAAAAGTTACACAATGCACCTTTAAGTATGATAGCAATAGCACAGATTCTTGACACTATATTTTTATTACTTGTGGGATTAGTCAAACAAAGAAAGATGACTGGACAGATGTCTGTCTTGTTTCAATGTTTTACTTCTAAATATTTATTTTAAGTGTTGTTTTTTTTATCACAATTATGTTGTATTTTGTTGAAGGCTTATTGATTATCTAATTTGTTTTCTTTTCTCCTTCAGGTAAACATCGACTATAACACCAAAATGGCCATTGAGCGAAGCATCTCTCAGCCCACAAAGAGCTGCTTCGACGCTGCTCAGAAGAAAGTGTACACCCTAATGCAAAATGACTCATACCCCAGATTCCTGCACTCTGACCTTTATCTGCGTTTGACCCGGAGGAAGGGTCCTGGGGGTCCTATGTTCCGCCGGAGGTCACGGTCCTGTGTGTTCAATGAGAGAAGTGAGGCCACAACTGCATCCTCAGACTGGTAGAATCACAAGTGTTTGTAAATGCATATGACCACACTCCAGAGAAAAACTAAGACACAGTAGAGACAGAATTCAAAAGGTCATCAAAATGTCTACATCAGGGCTTTCATCTAATGTTAACATCCTCTCATTCATGGCAAAACAGCTTTAAGTATAGTGCAAACTAGAGCAGCAGTCGCCTCCCTGGACTTATTCTTAATTTAACAAACAGAAAGTTAGAAAATCAAACTTTGAAGCATGAAGCAGTTGTGTCATAAGCTCTGTCATAAGCCATTCTACAGTCATAATACCTGCACATTATAGCATTTTAAGGGTTGTATTAGTATAATTATAATGTTTAAGGGGGCACTGTGTAACTTTTCTGGTGGACTGTGGCTACCTGTTTTTCTCCCTAGAGATTATATTGTTTTGCCTAGCACAAAGCAAGGCATAGCAATAGCACAAGCCATGCTACTTGTCTGATCTATAAAGAGGCAAACCTGCTCATTCTATTGTTTGAATGCACATTTCTCAACATATTTTTGAGCAATAACAATGTAATAATGAAAGTAAATAAATGCCAAATACATACACTTAGGGCCATACTTGCGAAGAGTCCAAGTAAAGCAATAACTTCTCCATGGAGTGAAGAAAGTAGCAAACCCTCAGTGGACAAGTTACATAGTGCTCCCTTAATATCCACTGCATTATGAATTGTTTTTACATGTTTTTTCCACAGATGAAGTGGTTATTCTGTGTTAACATCATTATTAACTCCATTTGCATTTGAATCAGACTCTTCTCTATGTACTGTATATATGGACCATCAAATGAACAGATAAGGTTATTGTATCATTGCAGTCCTCTTTGTCTTTTTATTTCCTTTATGAAAAAAGCCATTTTGTATTATTTAAATTATATTGTATGAAGTATCTTCTCCACAGCTTTGAATTGAAGTGAACCATATAAACTGTTGTTACATTGTTGGGAATGCTTTTCATTACATTTCCTATAGAACATGTATGTATGGAAGTACAGTATTTCCTGCAGTAATAAGTTGTACATATATACTATTGCAGTGTGCTGTGTAAACTGTATAACTACTGCTTTGTGCTCAAACTAATTCTAATGAAGCTTTAGTGCCATTAATTAGCCTGAATCACTCACAGTAAATGTGACAAACGAGGCTATCATTATTACACCAGGGGGAAACTGAGATTGTGGTACAGACCCCTTTTTCTCTTATTCACTCAAGTGTGCAGATTTTATGAACTCCTACTTCCCCTGCTGGAAAAATCTATTCATCATACTCTGCCTTCCTATGTACAATGCAACCAAATACCTATTGTAATGTGTTTATATAGTAGGGTCTGGTTTACCTCACCAAAGATCATTATCGCTCTGTGCATATGATTTTAAAGCCCATATTACAGTCATTCTGCAAACACCTGCACTACAAACCTCACTGTTTGCATTAAATATTAATCAAGAAAGACCCCAAGCCGCAGTGCAAAAGCAGTGATCGTTTGTGAACAAAGATACATGCTCAACTTTGAAACAACTGTGAATGAAAATGTGTTGGCAAAATTTAAATACCTTTTTTTTATCGTTACTTTATTTAACCAGGAAAATTACATTGAGATTAACAACCTATTTTTCAAGGGAGCCCTGGACAGTTGTATGTATATATGAATTGTATGTTTAAGATGATTTGTACAACCTCAGGGGGTAGAAACAAAGGAATTACAAAGCAGATTGCCTAGGGGGCTGTAAGGAATATTTAATAATTATTTTTGTAATCAGAATCTTGCCGTTTTAGAATTTGGATGTTATGTCTGACAACATTGAAGTTCTGTGCAGTAAAACGAGGTATAGGCCACTATATATGAAGAAAAGAAAAAGCCCACACACACAAAGCTTCGAAAGATTTTGGTGAGAAAATGGCCCCTGAAGTAAAAGCCCTTTGATTTGAGTCTGGGTGTACACTATTTCGCCATAGTAAGGCGCGAGTGTTTACACGTCTCAGAGGGATCTTATTAGGGATCAATGGCACCATCTGGTGTTTAATGAAAGAACTTCAGCTGGACAGCACAATGTCACAAGAATTTTTTTTTTTTTAGAATGTGCTTGGTCAGGCACAATGAAAACAAATGCTTTCCTGAAATCAGCTCTCTTTAGAAGTACTGTTTAAGCAGAGAATCAAACATATTTAATATAAAATGACACATGACGGATGCTTCCAGGCTGAATATTGACCAGCAGTGCCTCCCTTCTGAAAAACAAATTGTTCGTTGTGGTGTGACCGTGCATGCAAAAGAGCGAACCTGGGTGTTTTCCATCACCTGTCGTCATTTACATCGCTGGCCTGCTCTTTAACATGAATGCAGTAAAAACAGAACTCTGAGCCTTATCCATAACTATAGAAAGTCTGGAAAAGACTTTATAAGCTCTGGTAGTGTAAGAAAGTTCTATCCACCAAAATCTCAAATCTACAGTGGAGGAAATAAGTACAGTGGTACCTCACCTTACGAATGACCCAACAAACGAAAATTTCAAGTTACGAAACGCCTTCACGGTAAATTTTTGTCTCTAGATACGAAAGAAAATTCAAGTTACGAAACGCAAAATCTCAAAAATTCTAATAATGCGCGCTCAGCCACACACATTATACGCTTTTCTCAGACTGAATTTATACTTTTCTCATTTAAACACTCAAACTTTCATAGATTTTCAACAAAATTATTAATAGTGAAGTGTGGGGGGGAAGGGGGAGGGGGGAGAAGACTGCGCTCTGACAGGTGTGTCAGGTCTAGACCAGGTCTAGACCTGCTCTAGCATGCATTCGTGGGATTGTAGTCCCCCAGAATAAACTTTGGGACGTCGAGGCAGATTGTGTCGAGCCGGTGCGTGACGTCACCAATCAGCTGTGCAGCGGCTGCAGTGGCAGCCCGGGGGTGCACGTACACAATAGTAAAAACAGCTGCTGGAACTCACGTGGCAGGTAAAAGGGCCGAAGAGAGACTGATAAAAGTTCAATGTCTGGAGTACAGATCCTCTCCCGCACAACAACAGTTTTACAGTACCTTTCATTGATGTAGCAGCACATTCCACCACCGCGAGTCTTGCTGGTTACTTCCCTGTCGCGGTCCAGTCTGAGCGGAGTCCCAAAGCCGCTCAGAGACAGATCCTCATCTTGGTCCGATTCGTTGAGCCAGGATTCCGTGAAGACAAGTAAACAGGCATTCTTAATCTCCTGCCTGACCGTGACCCAAGCTTCCAGCTCATCGAGCTTGCTGCGGACTGTGCGTTCCCCAGCAGGATAGAAGGCAGGGCAGGTAGCCTGCGGCGGTCCTGTAGAGACAAGTGTTTGAGTCTCCGGTGTATTCCGCCTCGTTTTCCCCGTTTGCGGCGCCCCGGTCTGGCAGTCGTCTTGCGGAGCTCCGGTGGAATGTTTGGAGGAGGCACGACATTCGTGGAGAACCGGAGTTGAAGTTGAAGACTCCCGGCTAAAGGTAATCCGCGGGAGGGCTCCTCCCCGGAGCGCACTTGGTTCATTTGTCTCATGACTCAAAGAGTACGCGAGAGAGAGTCCGCACAACAGCAACAAGTAGTCCAGGTTGAGTAACCACATTGTTGATCAAAAATAAGAGATGACACACCAAACACACGGATAAACTTTGCTTAAACGCACCAAACTGCTCGAGGAGCTACCCGGGTCGCACGCTGTGGAGCGCCCCCGGAAGAGACAGACAGCTTTGAGCTGTGTTTAGGTTTTCTCCCCCCTCCCCCTTCCACACTTCACTGTTAATACATTTTGTTGAAAATCAATGAAAGTTTGAGTGTTTAAACGAGAGACAAATGTGAGAAACACGCAGAACACAATGTTACACTATAAAAAAAGTTACACTATAAAAAAAAAACCTTGGATCGGGGCCTTGGAACGAATCAGGCTTTTTCCATTGAAATAGCTACTCAACTTACGAATTTTTCACGTTACGAAACCACTTCTGGAACGAATTAATTTCGTAAGGTGAGGTACCACTGTATATGATCCCTTGCTGATTATCTAGGTTGGCACACTGACAAAGGAATGAACACTTTGCAGATCGTCTCTAAATCATTAAGATTTCATGGCTGTCACTTGGCAACTCAGAGCTTCAGCTCCCTCCATAGTTTTACTATAGGGTTAAAGGGATATGCCACCCCCAGGGCAAATTTGGGCATCTCCCCACAGTCCAGAGCTATTTTCCAGTGCGGAAGAATACAGTTGAATCACGCACCACGTTGTGCAACAAGGGAACTCCCTTCCCGGTGCGTAACTGGGATTCCCCTGGCAGCGTACTGCGTGATTCGACTGTATTCTTCCGCACTGGAAAATAGTTCCCACCCAAAATGACCAAGTCAAGCTCTCCGTGTTGATTTGCACATTTATTTGCACTCGATATGAATGCGCACTACACATAAAGTAATTGGGAAACGCATCGAGCAAATTAATTCCTTTTGGCCGAAATCTTTCTCTGGCGACGTTAGACTCTAGTCTAAGGCAGAGGAGCTGCAGATACCGCGGGGGTCAGTGGCGACAGACTCGGACAATGGCTGGGTGAGCAGGAAAACGCTTTCCACCACTTATTTTAGTCTCTGGACTGTGGGGAGATGCCCAAATTTGACCTGGGGGTGGCATATCCCTTTAAGGTCCAGAGACTGGCTGGGCCACTCCATGACCTTAACGTCCTTGTTCTTGAACCAGTCCTTCGTTGCCTTGGTTGTATGTTTTGGGCCATTGTCATGTTGGAAGACCCAATCACGACCCATTTTCAGTTTCCTGGCGGAGGGAAGGAGGTTGTCACTCAGAATTTTACTGGTACATGGCTCTGTCCATCCTCCAGTTGACGCAATGAAATTATCCTGTGCCCTTGGCAGAAAAACACCCCCAAAGCATAATGTTTCCACTTCCATGCTTGACAGTGGGGATGGTGTTCTTGGGGTCATAGGCAGCATTTCTCTTCCTCCAAACACAGCTCGAGCTCAATTCTGGTCTCATCTGACCACAACACCTTCTCCCAATCCCTCTCTAAATCATTCAGGTGTTCATTGGCAAACCTCAGGCAGACCTGCACATGTGCCTTCTTAAGCAGGGGTACTTGCGAGCACTACAGGATTTTAATCCATTGTAGTGTAAAGCATTCCCAGTGGTTTTCTTAGTGGCTGTGGTCCCAGCTGCCTTGAGATCTTTGACTAGCTCCTCCCGTGTAGTTCTAGGCTGATTTCTCACTGTTCGCATGATCTTTGAAACTCCATGAGTTGAGATCTTGTGTGGAGCCCCAGACTGAGGTCGACTGATGGTCATTTTGTATTTTTTAAATTTTCAAACAATTGCACCAACAGTTGTCTCCTTAACACCCAGCTTCTTTTGTAGCCCATTCCAGCCTTGTGCAGGTCTACAGGTCTTTTACACAAGAGAATAGTTAAAACATGTGTCTGTAATTCAGTTGATACGGAGTGTCTAACTGGTCTGTAGGAACCAGAACTCTTAATGGTTGGTAGAGGATCATATACTTATTTCACACAGTGAAATCCAAATTAATTAATATATTTTCTATAATGTGATTTTCAGGATTTTCTTTTTGATATTCTATCTCTCAATGTTAAAATAAACCTACCAATAAAATTACAGATTGTCAGTGGGAAAACCTACAAAATCAGCAATGGATCAAACACTTATTTCCTCCACTGTATGTCTGGCAAAGTATCAAGACCAGAGTATGTCTTATATAAAGGATGTTATGAATCAAAAGAATGGAGCTATGCTTTGAACTTTCATGGTGGTGCTCCTCATTGATTTTTATGCCTTGTGAATGCACGTACCTGAAATAAATGCATAAAATAAAATAGTTTTTTGCGTGTTATTTAAGTCATTTCACATTCATTTATCAAATGTGTTGTGTTTTCATTGAAATTATTAATGTTTAATTGTCAGAGCTATTTATGTGCTCTGGAAAAGAGACAAGAAAAGATATATTTGCTCCTCTGTGGAAACGTTACCATTTCATGAAGCAAATTATAAAGACAAGTTTACAACAAATATTGAACCGAACCTTCAGATAAGATAAGATAAGATAAGATAAGACTTTATTGATCTCACACAGGAGAAATTTACTTGTCACAGTAGCTCCAGGTAGGGACAGTTTGGTAAATGGTCATGGTAAATGGTCACATCTTTATATAGCGCTTTTCCACCTTCAAGGCACCCAAAGCGCTTTACAACAAGGAACCACTCACCCATTCACACACACATTCACACACCAGTGTACACAGGCACTGGGGGCAAGGCGGGTTAAGTGTCTTGCCCAAGCATTCATCTGTGGGAGCTGGAATCGTACCAACCTGTGGGTCAGTGGATCTGACCGCTCAACCACTGATGTTTCTTATGTCAAGAGCGGGATTTGAACCGCCAACCTTTGGATCAGTGGACAAACGCTCTACCAACTGAGCTACTGCCGCCCAACTGAGCTACAGTTTGAACAAGAAAGAAAAGTGCATGCAGGCAAGAATGGCATAAAGATAAGTAATAATAATAATAAAATTAAAGCCGCAAGCGGCGTTGGTCGGGACCTCGCACCTGCGTTTGTTCGTTTTACTGAGACGCACAGCCATACCAAATTTCGTGTGCCTGGCACAATTATCTCACTTCCTGTTGGGCGTGGCCATGACATTGTAGATACCCTGTCAGAACAGACCCTGTCAGACCCTGTCAGACCCTGTCAGACCCTGTCAGACTCTGTTAGACCCTGTCAGACTCTGTCAGACCCTGTCAGACCCTGCATGTGGCCTACATGCTGAGGCCTACATGAACCTTCGATGCTTGTCCCCACATTGCTGCTTGCAGCTATATCAGATCAAAGGTACAAAGATCAAAGACCTTTGATCAGGGCGTTGCCTAGCAACAAATACCTCCCATTCATAACTCATCACTCCCATTCAATAAATACCTAACTTTATCGATCCGCCGTGTCGTCATATTACCGCCTATTTGAAAATCCTTCGCAATTTAACATCTACAACGTCTTAAGATTATGTTCACCAAAATTTAAGCCTATCTGAGGTACGGTGTAGGAGAAGTGTTTCAAATTCCATACCTAAATTTATCGATCCGCCGTATCGTCATATTACCGCCTATTTGAAAATCCTTCGCAATTTAACATCTCCAACGTCTTAAGATTATGCTTACCAAAATTGATGCCCATCTGAGGTACGGTCTAGGAGACCCCCCACTGGGGGTCCCCCAGTGGGGGGTCTCCCAGGGACCCCCAGGTCCCCCAGGGACGAGACTTTGTGTGGTCGTACTGGCAGCACTTTGTGATGCCCGTGCAAAGTTTCGTTCGTTTTGAAGCATGGGAACATGCTCAAAATTGCCCCAGCGTGTATGAACAAGAATAATAATAATAATACGGAAACAAAGCAACAACAATAGGGACCTTCGTCCCCCTTCGGGCTCGGTCCCTAATAAGTAATAATTTGAATGGGTAATAATAATAATAAAACAGTGACAGAGAAAGTATTGAAAAAAATCAATATTGCACGTTGGAAAAACGATATTGCACAATAGGACCATACAGTGGATTTATGCAAGTAATAATAATAAGAAACAGTAACTAGGAGTGTGTTGAGAAACAATATTGCATGTTTGGACTATACAGTGGAGTTGTACAGTCTGATGGCTTATTCAGCTATTCTAGAAAGGGGACTGTCACATTAAGTTTACTACAGTAGATGTCTTTTACACCAATTGCTTATCCCAACCCCAGAAACTGGACAACAACAAAGGCTTGTTAATTAAAAGAGCATCACAGTGGTGCAGAGGTTAAGCAAGAAAGTCTTGGGTTCAAGTCCCAACCTGCATGGAGACACTTGGTGTGAGTTTGCATATTACTGTCTACGTGGGTTTTTCCTTCCTTCAAAAACACATAGCAACACTATAGTAACAACTCAAGACTTCTTCTGATCTGTGTAAAGCAGATTCACTTTACCTGGAAAAGATTTACCATTAAATACAGAGACAGGCTCAAAAAGAGAGACACCCATACCATACACAAGTACTGTGTGCACTAGAACCAGTACCCCTCACAAAGTCTTCTGTATCCCACCAAGATGATTTGTATTATTTGAGTTTGGCGCTACACCCCTGCAAGTGTATTATGGTAACCAGGTGTGGGCAGAGGGGGCAGTACTTGGACCAATCTTCAGATCTGGATTCAGCATTGTGGTTAGTTGTTGTTCTGGTTGCACCGAGCGCGAGGGTTAGATCCATTTTTTAGTTGATGGGGGAAATCAGAGGGAACCCATTCAAACATGGTTAAACATGCAAACTCCAAAGACAACACCTGATCAGGTGTGGCCTTGTAATGTTGAGGAAATCTGAAAAGGAGAGTGAATGTCTGTGTAGTTCAGCTCTACAAAGGGCTATTGGCAGGATGTGGCCTGTTATAGGCCCAAAGAAGCTGGGGTTTTGGTATATAAACTTGAATTAGACCTCTGTAATGTATATCAGGTGAGGTCAGCTCCAATCACTGCATGCTTGTCTTTGGGTGTGTCAGGGTTGGGAGGATGCCCTGTCTCTGTTGCACCAGGTCTTTGCATACAAATTTCCATATATTCCATCGATGTTGGGGAGGGCCGGAGGGGCTCATTTAGATTTGCTCTGTCACTTGACTCTGACTCAATTCCAAACAATCACAACTCCATCTTCAGACTGGCAGGATCTTTTGGGCCTTCTCCCTTTGTAGAGGAACGCAAAGATGGCGATAAAGTGAGTTTCTACATCTTTGATTATTGGGCCCTTTACCATTTTGAGCAGCCATGTGGAAATTCTCAAAGGAGTTCACTGTAAGTTAACATTGCACTGTTTTATCAGTTAATTGGGGAAAAGTACTCAAACAGACTATTAACACCATAATGTGATTGGCTTGGTATAGTTTTTCTTATGGTTTTGTTATGTTGAGGAACTGAGCTAGTGATACTACTGCTCTTTTCAAGGGTAGGTTGTGTTGCTTTCCCAAGGATCCACTTGAAGATGTTGAGAGTTGGAGTGAATCAGTTGACAAGGTCTTGGGCTGTAAAGGTAAGAAATAAGCACGCCCTAACACAAACACAAAGTATTAAAAACATGACTCTTCAAGACTATTGCATTTGTTTCATAGCTGGACAGATAGCTTTCCAACAGTTTCTGAAGTCGGAGTACAGCGAGGAGAATATACTGTTTTGGCTTGCATGTGAAGATTACAAAAAAATTAAATCAGCCCCAGAAATGATATCCTCAGCCAACCGGATTTACTCAGAGTTTGTGCAGACAGAAGCGCCCCGACAGGTAAGATATTTATATAATGATATATATTTTAAGTAAGTAAAATTAATCATGACTGTTCTAATTTCAGATCAACATAGATTGGGGAACCAGGGAAAACATAGGCAAAAACATCTCACAGCCCACCCTGAATTCATTCGACTCGGCTCAGAAATTGGTGTACTGTCTGATGGCCCGGGATTGCTTCCCACGCTTCCTCAAATCTGACATCTATCAGGGACTGCTGAGGAGAAACGAATCTAGGTGACTGTTTCAAACAAGAGCCAGCTAAATATTAACACCCAGCATGAGTTTTCCTGTACTTCTGCCTTCATCTATTCTGCTGTGGCACCCTTTCATTTCAGTGTGGATAACAGGTTTATGCCATACAACTCCATGTAGCGTGACTCAGTAGACAGACACCCAACACTTCAGAATTTGTATGTTGTACTGTAGAATTATTCGCCATATACAAGCTCATTTCTATTTGTAAAGTATTATCTATGCCTTTGATTGAAGACTATGACTATAATTTCTCTTATATCTCAGAAAAATTAATATTTTACAAATTATTAAATAAATGAGTGTATTATTAAGCATGTGTCATGTTGTCATTGTTGTCAATGCAGCTCAGTGGGTGTGGTTCTTTTTGAATGTCATGCAAATGACTCTTGGATTTTGGGTTTAGTTTGTCTCATAAACCCTGCAGAGGTAATTCACCAGTCAACTTTGTAGGGAATAGTTAAAGAGGGGTATGTAGAATTTTGTCCAGATTTCAAAACCATGATCTACCTGTTTTCCCAGATATGTGGTACAAATCAAACATTGTTGTACTGGTAATAGTTGTAATGTTGATTTACAAAAACCTTGGACATGAGGTTCAAGTTGGTTAAATGTTAGAATGTGGTGTTTTGGTTCACAACACGATCACAAAGCAAAAAGAGCCTCACACGAGTCTCTCATTTGGGTTGCCAGTTTCATTGCTAAAATAAGGTAAGATAATTTTAAACCTAAAAGCAGTATCTAAGATCTGAATCCTCACTACCTAAACCTCAAAAGCCAATCGTTAATCAGTGGTAGTTCAGAATCTGAGTGGTTTCTGGAGGGCATAATGAAAAATAAATGCAGGATAGGGCACTGGCGGCCTAAGTTTGGATGTAACTGTCGCTCCTTCTTAAAGTAGAGAAGCGCACTGGTTATAAAGTAGAGAAGTACAGAAAGAGAAACTTGTTAACATAGGAACTCAACAAAAGCACATTTTCCTCAAGCATAATTTTCCAAACATTAAAAGCATATACAGCAACTCCATATAATTGTTATGTAAGCCTATAGTTTATTTCCAGTAAAGGATCCAGATGGTATTTTCATCTTCCAGCATTTTCACTGTATTCAAATCTAGATGAGAGCAGAGACTCACAGAGAGCATAATGTTTTATTCAAATGAGATTCAAAGTAATAAAACAGCCCTTACTTCCTTTTACGTGATGTGCATCTCACTGCTGCGGACTGTACAGGACATTTTGTGTTTGATTGGTTATTGCAAATACTGTACAGACAACTCCGCCACAACTTCCTTTGGTTTTGACAAGGTACTACATTCACCTCTGTGTGGGTCAAACTGCTGCAGTGCCCCAGTGGTTATGAATGAAAACTGCAGATGCTATTGAATGCAAGTGACTATATCTCTTCAACTGCTGTGTAGAGGATTATTTATTTATTGATTTATTTATTTATTGATTTATTTATTTGATCAGTTTTTAGATCAGATGTCTTTTCTGTTTTGGAAGAGAATTTACCAAAGAGGGAGTCATACATACATACATACATACATACATACATACATACATACATACAGACATACATACATACATTCATACATACATACATACATACATACATACATACATACATACATACATACATACATACATACATACATTGATACATTCATACATACATACATACATAAGATAAGAGATAAGATAAGCCTTTATTGATCTCACACAGGAGAAATTTACTACATACATACAGTACATACAGTACATACATACAGTACATACTGTACATACAGTACATACAGTACATACATACAGTACATACATACAGTACATACTGTACATACAGTACATACAGTACATACATACAGTACATACTGTACATACAGTACATACAGTACATACATACAGTACATACAGTACATACATACAGTACATACTGTACATACAGTACATACAGTACATACATACAGTACATACAGTACATACATACAGTACATACTGTACATACAGTACATACAGTACATACATACAGTACATACATACAGTACATACATACATAACATACATAACATACATACATAACATACATACATAACATACATACATACAGTACATACATACAGTACATACATACAGTACATACATACATACAGTACATACATACATACAGTACAGTACATACAGTACAGTACATACAGTACATACATACATACAGTACATACATACAGTACATACATACAGTACATACATACAGTACATACATACATACATACAGACATACATACATACATACATAACGTACATACATACATACAATACATACATACAGTACATACATACAGTACATACATACAGTACATACATACAGACATACATACATACAGACATACATACAGACATACATACATACAGTACAGACATACAGTACATACATACAGTACAGACATACATACAGTACATACAGTACATACATACATACATACATACATACATACATACATACAAACATACATAAGATAAGATAAGAGATAAGATAAGCCTTTATTGATCTCACACAGGAGAAATTTACTACATACATACAGTACATACATACATACATACATACATACATTCATACATTCATACATACATACATACATACATACATACATACATACATACATACATACATACATACAAACATACAAACATACATACTCATATTACTTTGGCTTTAAAATGCTTGGAAAATATAGTAGCAGCAAATTGTACTTCTCCTGTTATCATAGTAGCAGGTGGAAACTTTGCTGTAATTTCCTAAAGTGGAAAATGTTGCTGCTAGTCTACTCTGCACTGAATCCCCAATGCCTATCTAGAGCAGCTCTCTGTTAAATACAAAATAGGAAGTATTTAACATTGACAAAAATGCCACTGGCCCATTTGCATTTTGACATCTAAACAAATGCACACACCACACGTCAGCACAACTTCCTCTTTTTCTGTGGTTAGCTTAAAATGATACCATGACGCCGCATACCAACTTTATTTCAGTTTCTGCATATTTAAGTTCCACTACTTCCACAGATAGATATTTGGTGCTGGTCAGACCACTGAAGCCATGTCCAGCTCCAGTCCAGTTTGGGGAACACAGATTTTGGACAGAAAGATAAAGAGAGACAGGTAATATTTTTTGTATGAATTAACAGATGAAGTTTAGGTGACCTTGTTTGCTTCGTGAAGTTCTGAGACAGGCCTCTGCTCTGACAAAGTTTGGATCTAAGCTTGAAATTATTGTGTCTGCACTCTTCTCTTTCCCATTGTAGTATATTTATATTTTTTTATTTCTGACATATAAGTTTTGATTGTTATTTTAAATATAGCTTTAATTCACAGTTTTCATTTTCTGTAAAACACTTTGAACTACTTTGTGTACAAACTATGCCAAGTTAAACACTTACAAAATTATGAACTAAAACTTACTTCACAAATTTTATATTAGGGATGATTCAGGCATAGTAACTACTTAATCAATACCCAAACCAATCCTAGCCCCTTAAAGGAGAATTAATGTTTTTTTTTTTTTTTTACAATCTGAGCCTTATTTCGGTAATAAAACAAGTTGTTTTACTCACCCATAGCACTTTGGTGTCATTTGGAGCATTTCCAGAGATGTTTTAGTTTAGCGATCTCCATAACGTGAGTTCTCGGGGCATATGTTTGCGGTCTCCAAATAACACAAACTTAAGCACTTTTCAAATAGAAGCTCAATGTCTTAGTCTACGCTTTCGTTTGAGTCAAAAGTGGCCTCTAATCCAAGATTTATCCATAATTTACAGCTTTGCGTTTCATGTTTGGGTTCCGAGAGTTGAGAGCGAAATAAGATGTGACTGGCCTCCTCATCTACTCAAAACTATGGCTAAATCTCGGATTAGAGGCCACTTTTGACTCAAACGAAAGCATAGACTAAGACATTGAGCTTCTATGATTTGAAAAGTGCTAAAGTTTGTGTTAGTTGGAGACCGCAAACATGTGCCCTGAGAACTCACGTTATGGAGATCGATAATCTAAAACATCTCTGGAAGTGCTCCATATGACACCAAAGTGCTATGGGTGAGTAAAACAACTTGTTTTATTACCGAAATAAGGCTCAGATTGTAAAAAACGTTAATGAAGTAGTTAAGTAAGACTAAGTCATTTTTAATGAAATAATAAATATGTGTTTGTATTGCTCTACAAGTTTAAAGCTTTATTAAACTTGTTCCAGGCTTTGTTTTGAGGATCTGTCCCAGTGGTCACATTCACTAGAAAAAATTCTAGCATCCAAATGTAAGTTAATCTAATACAAAGTGACTGCGCAACACATTCAAATGATTTATGACTAAACCAGTGTTTCTGTTACATAGATGGGCTGAAGATCTTCCAGGCATTCCTAAAGTCTGAGTACAGCGACGAAAATATTGAGTTTTGGTTGGCGTGTGAGGACTATAAAAAGATCAAATCATCTTACAGGATGTCATGCCGTGCAAGAAGGATCTTCAAGCGCTACATTCAAATTGAAGCTCCAAGAGAGGTACTATATCACTAATACATGTTAATGACCAGTTCTTGTGTGTGTTCGCTTTGAATACATTATTGTTTCTTCTTCATTTTCTCTACAGATCAACATTGACCAGAAAACACGAGAGATAATATGCAAAAATATTGCAGCGCCCATAGCCACATGTTTTGACGAAGCACAGAAAATAGTATTTGGTTTAATGGAAAAGGACTCATATCCACGTTTCCTCAGGTCAAGCCTTTACAGAGCTCTCATTGACCCGGCATAACTGTCAATGAAGTGAAATGAGGATAATAATGTAAATACTGTGCTAAGGGAAAATCTATGGAACTTTTAGCGGAAAAGTCATCTGTGTAAATATTAAAACCGACTTGAAGATGTAGCCAAAATGTGAGGCAACATTTGCATTTTCATATTGTGATTAGGCAGATGTTTGTTTACAGAGGAAATGTGAGCATGGTTATGTTGTGCTATTGCTAAGCTAAATGCATTAAACTGTTATAGGATTGAAATGAAAACATTACTTTCTGAGAGGGTATTACACAAAAAGTCAAGAAGATGGTGAATGTTTTATTGATGGTTTTCAGATTTTAGAAAGTGATGATATCATACTCTCAGATGGGGGCAAGAGCCATTTGACCCTATTGATTAGCCTATATGATGTTTTAATTATAAATATCCAAAATTCTGTTTAGCAGAAGAATTTATTGCACAGATTTTCTTTTTTAAGGCATCTGTTACTGTTACTCGTCCAAAATTGTGTTAAAGAGCAAGCATGTTGTCAGCTTCTGAACATGTACAGATATTATTTATAGATATGTGGCATTCAAAAATCATTTGCATTTTGTATTTCAACCAGTGGATTTTTCATTGTACAATAAGCTACTTGGTTAGTGGTCATGTTATTTTGCCATGACTCGTGAATCACCCATTCTGTAACAACATACGTATTTAAACATTGATAAGGCAAAATAAAGACACCATAGAGCTTATAGAGACAAACGTGTCTGCATCACCTGTTACACCAATAAAAACTCAGCCCTAAAGACGGGTACAATGAAGAAGGTCTAGAGCTGGAGTTTAAAACTGACCAGTCATCACAATCAGACCGCAATCTCACTAGTCTCACAAGTCCTAATGCTCAAAGTAATGGATTTAACCACCCCTGAGGAACTGTACAAACAATAATAGCTCTAGATCAATAACCTATGGCAAGGGACCATCAAATGAAGTCTTAATTCGTTCACTACAGTATAATTTGTTCTTTAGGTTACACTCTTTAACCCAATCAAAAAGGACCAAACATGGCTTGCCCAAAAATAAAATGAACAGCCTATGCTTTGTTTGAGCATTCAAACTCATTTAGCCACCTCTTCTAGCTTTCTCTTAAATTGAATTTTCAATAGTTTAATTTGGTTTGTGCCTTATTAATACAGACAAATGTGATGACACTAAATGAAGACTATACACTATAGATTATGCTGTTCGTGTTTCCTTTTATTCTCTCTCCTAGATTGCATTAGTCTATAGTCCACAATTTGATGGGCATTCACTTTGGCGTATACAGCAAGAAATGTAATTTTATCAAATTCATATGGGGAAAAGATGGCTTTGTACTGGCCTCATAGAACCCTTTTTCTACTATCCAGGAGCTAAACACCTCTATACAAGTCACTGACGCCATGATGGGTTTAGACTGTTCTTTATATGGCAGGTGTGAAACTGTAACAACATAATACAAAATATACAGTATATTAGTTTAAATTAGGGCTGTCAAACGATTAATCGTGATTTATTTTGCATGTTTAAAATTGATATCTTGCAGTAAGATCGTTCGAATCTAAAGTTAAACTCACAATGCAAAGTATTTCTCACCATTTTTTAAATTTAAAAAAGTGCAGAGAAAGGAAAAAGTAACAATGAACCAGTAATAGTGCTTACTTTGAGAAAATGTAAATAAATGATTGAAGCCCGCTCGAGCTGCCTACGGATGCGTAGAAGGAACAAAATACTAGCAAACTCAAAATAGCGCGTTTAACCGACAATGAGTTTAATTAATACAACCAAATGAGCTGCATATAAGAGAACTCACGGGGCAGGTAACCGGGCCTCATGCCAACAGCGAACAGTTCAATGTCTTTGTTACACATCTGCTCCTTCACTGTACAGTGTCCAGGTTTACACCATTTCTCGTTCAGAAACAGCACTAGTCCTCCTCCCTTCCTCTTCCCGCTCTCCTCCGTCCTGTCTGCGCGCAGCAGATGAAAGTTGTCCACAGTGACGGTAGAGTCCGGGATTTGCGGTGTTAGCCATGTCTCCGTAAAAACAATGACGCTAGCGTCCCTGTACTCCTGCTGAAATCTAACGAGCGCCGCGAGCTCGTCCGTCTTGTTGGCGAGGGAGCGCACATTCCCCGTGATGACAGAGGGAAGAACGGGTCTGTAGCGTCTCTTCTTTTCCCGGAGTTTACGTCCCGCGCGGCGTCCACGGCGTGTCGTCCGCAGGATCTCGTCAGGGATAACATGCCTGTCTCGGGGGAACACAACAGCGCTGCGCAGCGCCATCAGCTGATCCTTTGTGTAGACGAGCGGGGGACGGGGTCCCTTACACATCTTAAGCCGAGACAGGTAAATAATCCACCAAAAGTGCAGAAAAAGTGCAGCGTTGTGTGCGGCCCAAGCTTACGTACAGTGTTGATAAAAAATATTTACAAAAGTGGGGCAGTTTAAGGCAAAAAGTTAGGAAAGTGCAGGAGCGTTGTGACGGGCAGCCAGCTCGCGCCGGCGCCGGAAGTACTATGGATGGTAGAATTGCGGAAAATGCTGGCAAACTCTGATCGCGATTAAAAAAAATGTTCGCGATCATAACTTACATTAATCTAATCGCGATTAACGCGTTAATATTCCCAGCCCTAGTTTAAATACAAAGAAATACAACAAACCACATTTTATTATGCTAATGCTAACCCAAATGCAGTCTAATACTCAACATGTTAGCATGTAAATTGTTATATAGCTGTTTTTTTAGTGCTGTCAGGCGATTAAAAAAATTAATCTAATTAATTACAGGATTTGTAATTAATTAATCTAATTAATCGCATTTTACTACATTTTTTAGGTGGTTTATTGTGCTCTCCCACAGTGCAAAAAAAGGTGCCAAACGTGCGTGGAAAAATATTTACAGTGGTACAGTGAAAAGACTGCAGACTTCCTCTTTAAGTCTTTCAGTCTTTGGCTCGCTCTCTTTCTCTCCGTGCACGTTACCTCTACTGTAACCAAGACAAGACTGCTGGCAGACCTGCAGAGTACACCAATATACCCCCATTCCCCCTCCCACGTTACATAACATTCATTGGAAATCTTATATACACCATTCCACTATTAAATGGTGAATATTTCTGGTGCCAAAAGGTGAGCATGTACAGTGAACCCTCGTTTATCGCGGGGGTTAGGTTCCAGAAATAGCCCGCAATAAGTGAAATCCGCGAAGTAGGACAATTTTATATTTTACAATTATTCTACATGTTTTAAGGCTGAAAACGCTTCACCAGACACATTATACACCTTTCTGAGACTGGTATTAACATTTTTCTCTTGTTTAAACACTCAAACTTTTGTAGATTTTCATTAAAATATATTAATAGTGGGGGGGGGGGGGGGGGCACGTGACACGCGGACACGTGCGCGCAGACACGTGCGCGCGGACACGTGTGTTTGTTTTGGTACCACATATCCATGCCATGTGCGAAAGTCGAGTGGAAAGCGACCTGGATATCATTTTGGGCAAGACTCAAGCCAATGCTAACAGTGCCAAACCGCTAACAGACGCCTCTGAGCACCAGTCCTCACCACAAGACCAGGTAAGACTAACCTGCGCTCACAAGAGTTGGTTGCATTTCACCCCGGCTCCAAAATCAGACCGCTATCAATGCGTCGCCAATACTCCACAGCTCTCTAGGACGGGGTCGGGTTCGTGAGGGGAAAAGACCCACTGTCTCCTCTGTGCGCGCGAGTGTCCTCCCCCCGCTGCGGCTCCCCCGGACGCCGCGCGGCCAGGCGCCAGGCCCGTCCATGTTGATTCTTGGCTCTTCCATTTGTCCGGCTCGCACTCAGTCTCTTCCATGGCTCGTGCAAGTAAACAAAGGCCACACCTCCTGTCACCCAGGCGCTCTCGTGAAGGATATCTGAGACTCTGTCCCTGGTCTAGACCTGGTTTAGTCCTGGTTTAGACCTGGTTTAGTCCTGGTTTAGACCTGCTTTAGACCTGGTTTAGTCCTGGTCTAGTCTCTTAGCTAATCAGGGCGCAGGACAGAATGTTACACTGTAAAAAAAAGTTACACTATAAAAAAAAAATTGAAAAAAATTGAAAAAAATTGAAAAAAAAAATCCGCGAAACAGCGAGGCCGCGAAGAGTGAACCGCAATACAGCGAGGGTTCACTGTACAGTAGCTTTCATGCAACATCAATAAATAACATACACAGCTGCAAATATACAGAGAATACAAATAACTGCCCTAAATAATTGCCCGTGCAAATTACTCATGGCTCACATGACCACTGGAACCCGAAAAACTGGAGGATTGCACCAGATCGCACCACGGGAGGAGGGAGAAGGCGGCCGCCCGCAGGTTTAGCGCGATTTGCAAGGGCAAAACTGGCGCTTCTAAATGTGTACCCTAAGTCGCGGCAGAACACGCTGGAGAGGTTATGGGGAGAAAGTTTATGGTTGATAATGAAAAGGGTGCACGGAGCGCAGCAGATAAGGAAAAGGTCTTCACATACTCTCCCCGGGGACAACACTCCGTCACATTTTTATAAATAAACTTGCCGTTCAAAGGCCCCGCATGCCAAATTTAAAATACGTGCGCATTGAATTGCCACTCATAATTAATTGCGTTAATTTTTATAATGCGTTAATTAGCAGTGTAATTAATTAATCTAATTAACACGTTAAACTGACAACCCTAGTTTTTATATAATGATATTAACAAACACATCTTATTTATAAGCATCTTTAAATTATAACACTTAGTTATATTTTACTTACAGGGAATGCCTTGAGTGTCTTGAAAAGCGCTTTATAAATAAAATGTATTATTATTATTATTATTATGAACTCATTACAACAAGTAACACATGTGAGCCAGCAGAGCTTTTTCTGCTTTATTGCATGCACTACCGCAAATGACCAACAGGGGCAACTTCCTGTTTTCAATTAGGGCCAGCGCAGGCCAAACCAAAGTACACAATAGGCAAAATAGACAGATCAGAACACTCCCTGTCTGGTATTTTAGGGATACCACAAACTATGAGATTAAACATCCATAGATAATAAGAGAACCACTAACTTCAGCCTTTCTAAAGGTATGTTTATACTGGATGCGTCACGGGCGATTTGCGCGAGCAATTCCAATGTTAACCCTATTAGGCCACAAGGTGAACCCCGTTTTCGTTTCATGTCGCTCCGACCTCTCCTACACAAACTGTAGTTTAAAAAAAAGAACGAGTCACGCTAAGCTTACAACAAAACGTTCTTGCCTCAAAATCCTGTCAATTTTTTACGCCAAGACATTTCATGGAATAAGAATTTGACGTCACTCTGCGTCACGTACCAATAAAGTAGCTGATTCTTGTCAACAAGCCGGTGTAATGGCGGCCTCCATGTTATTGTTTACGTTACGGATTCTCCCCAAATTCTCTGAAGTAGGTCAAAAGGATTCTAAACAGCACTTTATTCATAGCACGAAGAACAATGATGCAAATAAATGATAAGGTGAACATTTTTATGTTGTCATTTCGATAAATAAAAGGACATAATCGTAATTCAATGACCAGGACCATTCATATTCATTCGTTCATTTATTGACTCCTAACTATACACACAGACCAGACATACTGTAAAAACAAATAGCATGAAACACATATGTACATATATACAATATAAACGGCACCATTACATGAATGGTAATTGGAACGTGGGAGTGTGGAAAACAAGCGAAGGGAAATCCCGGCTCAGTCTCTTCTTCAATTTATCCTGTCTGTAACAAAACAAAATAGCAACAATTAGGTGTCACAGGAGTACTATCTAATGCATAGGGTAAAGGTGGCTTCACAATTGTGGCTGGTAAAGTGACTCTCACAAATCAACACAGAAAGTGGTAGAGGGAATACAAAACATTACAGGGTGGAGTCTGTATGCTAAACAACAGATGTAATAAGTCAAAGTCAGTTTTATTTGTCAATTCCTCACATGCACTGGACATACAAAGGAACTGAAATTGCGTTTCTCACTCTCCCACACAGAGATAGGTCAGGACAGAGGACCGATACGGGACAACATATAGGCAGGACAGGACAGACATTAAGATGCAAGACAGGACAACATATAGTAATGAGAGGTATTGTGTTGTAACCTATCCTAAGTGTAACAAAAGTGTAGCAAGTGTGACCAGTGTAATAAATAACTTTTATACTTCTACAGCAGGGGTGGGCAATTATTTTTCCCCAGGGGCCAAATGAGAAGCAGAAAATATTGTGGAGGGCCGGGCCAAATGTTTGAAGCCTACTCTGGTTATTAATTTTATTTCTACATTGAAACCAGTAAATGGTATTGTTTAAAGAGACTGGTAAGTTCTGTGTTATTATTAAGTAATGAGAGAGTGAGGTTTTACAAAAACTGAATTTATTCAGTAAAATAATTCAAAACAATGGTAAATGTGAAACATTTGTAACTCTATTGCAGTCACATTAACCCCACAATGGTTTCTATTAAGACACCACTATGTCTTTGTATGCCAAATAATATAATACAAGATATGTCACGATATTTTTTTGTCCAACTGCCAAACTGTGTAGAAAAAAAGTGAAAGTTTGCATGTTTTAGTCTTTTTTTCTTGATCAGTGAGAGAAATCTAGCCTCTGTTGAGCTTTAACAAGTGCACCAAAGTCAGGTTGCCTGTTTAAGGTGGAGATGTGAAGCACGTCCGACAGATGATCATCAGTACAAATGCATTATGTATAATTTTGAAAGTAGGTTTTATTTTCTTAATTCCAAGCAACCTTTTGCGGGCCGGTCAGAGTTGGCTCGCATTTGGCCCCCGGGCCTTGAAATGCCCGGGTCTGCTCTACAGTAACTATAAGATAATTTCAGTTTTAGCTAAACAATGTAATACTACTGTGCAACACAGTACAGTCAAGTAAGATCAGGCATCAACAACAACCCAAGACAGTTCCTTATGGGGTGTTTAGTGCAAGGTAATATCAAATATGCCCAAAACCACACGTCACAAACCACACTATCGGCTGTTTTCTTTGTTGTCAAATAGTACATGTCTTTGCGAACAGCATGCTGAGTGTGCCATGTGAAACTGTCCTTGCATGTGAGAAATAATAAGTTGCCTTGCAATTACCTGTAGTTTGAAGCATCAGGATCTTCACTTGTCTTCACCAGTTCTACGAAGGCCTTCCTCAGCTGTCCCATTCTCAGCACCTCTTGGAGCCTTTGACGGATGACCCTCTCACAGAAGATGTTGTAGCTGACATCAAATGTTGGCTCATTCCTAAAAATAGATTCATAAGAACATAAACAAGTGTTGTGATAGTGTTCACATACATACCATATGACTGTTCTTTCTCTGGTCTGACAGGTTCACTCAAAAACCTGATGTACTATAGGTAACAGCTCTTGTGGTACTGCACCTCAAGAGCCACGCAGTCTGTCTTTGATATGAAGAAGAAGAAGAAGACATGCTTTATTTATCCTGACGCTGACGCACGACTAAAGCACGGCGACGGGGGTCATGCAAAGCGTTTCTGGCGAATTGAGTGGCACAAAGGAGCGCTGATACGCAGTGTTGCCAACTTAGCGACTTTGTCGCTATTTTTAGCTACTTTTTGGACCCCCCTAGCGAGAAAATTAGACAAAAGCGACTAGCGACAAATCTAGCGACTTTTTTTGGTGATCAGAGCCTCCAAGATCGCGGGAGGGGGAAAAAATAATTGCGCCGTTTTCTCTCGTTCCCCGTTCAGAGAAAGAGACAGAGAGAAAGAGACAGAGAGAAAGAGACAGAGAGGGGCAGTGGAAGAGACAGACTCACCAGTCTCTCCTCTGCTCCCTCCCATCTCGTCAGATCGCCTCGGAGTCTGGTCATTCCTCTCTCTGTTTCTGTCATTCAGTTTCTGTCGTCGCGTGCATATCCCTCTCATTCTTTAGAGCATTTATTTTTTCTCCTCTTGTATTCAATCGCAATGCCACAACCAAAAGTGTATACACAAAAGTACAGACGGGAGTGGGAAAAAGCTAGTTGTACAGCACAGAAAAGTTTTAAAAAGCAAATTCTTTAGCACCAAAAAAATAAATAAAAAGCTATACTTTGCCCACTATAGCACAAAAAAATAAAAAAAATAAAAAGCTTTAGTTAAACTACAGCACAAAAAAAAACACAAAATAAAAAAGCAAGCTATAGATCTTGGACTACAGCTCCAAAAAAAATATCTAAAAAATAAAAACCAAATAAAAAAATAAAAAACAAACAAGTATATGTAATAACAACACCAATAAAAGGTTAGTGTCACGGGGTAAAGAAGGTTAGGATGTGCCCCCCCACCTCGCTCGCTCGTCTAGCTACTTTTAGCTACTTCTGGGCGGGCCAATAGCTACTTCCGATGCTGGGGAGTTGGCAACACTGCTGATACGCTAACAACAGGTGTGAATAATGAGCAGGTGGTGAAGCAGCGTCCAACATGCTCCGAGTCTACACATGGTATAAATTCTACGGGCCTAATTGGACCCATATCAACCACGTAGTCTAACTTTAAACAGATGATTCTAACTCAGCTTGCTACATGAGGAAAAAAAAGTAAAAATCTCATAAAGTCCATGTTTGCAAAAACAAAATCAAAAGAACAAAACATGCATGACTTACCGTTTAGAGCCACTATGGAAGAAAACATCAATTTATATCCACAATAGAGCCATTTCATCGTCCTCTGCCATGTGTGCTGAGAATTTTTGCTCTTTCAATGAATTCTGCTCCAGGATTTCCACACATATACGTAGAAGAAGGTTTTCTCTACTAAACAAGGAGATTATCCTGCAAATGGGGCAGACAGGCTGTCTGTGCTTTATAACTTTGGTTGGGTGCTGAGTGTCTGGAGGACACAGCTCCGTAGCAGCTTTAGGTGAGTTCTCGCCCCAGTCCAGGTGTGGACCAGCGTGGATAGTCCAACGATGGACCCATCTCTGGTATACAATCAAGATTACAAAGGGGAGCTCTGCACGCCAAAACACGTTGTATAATATGTAACCTGATTTCAACCTTTACTGTGATTAAATGAAAGATTTAGCATTTTTTTCATTACAAGTTATCACTGCTGCAGTTTTGTTCAATTTTGGTTATATTCGGCCTACTGTATTGCGACGCAATTAAATTCTGGTAATTTAGTGTGCTTGCTTGCTGCATGCTTCTTTTGACGGCAATAAGCCGCTATTTCTTATCATCACAACACAAATTAAGTTGATTTTGCCAAACCTTCCCTGCCTGCTCTCCCGCAATGACCATGCAGAAGCTGGGCAGGGCAATCTGTGGTCCCGCTGAGACATAAGCAATGAGGCTTTTCCCGCGGTCAACCAACCACGTCTGACTGCTCCATGTTAAATAAGGGTAAACAAGACCACAGACTGGAGAGCATCCATGATCCAGCACCATCTCATGCTCAGACCTTTTCATCTGTGTTCGGTAAGGCAAAGTGTAGGCTCAGAAATGTTGATGCACTCTAAGTTGCTTTTCTTTAAGGTCCCATGGCATGAAATTTTCATTTTCTGAGGTTTTTGAACGTTAATGTGAGCTCCCCTACCCTGAAAAAGTTGTGAAATGTCTAAACTGAGCATTTGCTGTCCTTTTCTGCGTTAGAAAAAAACACAGCTCAAACGGGCGATTCTGAACAAGGCAACTATGTGACGTCACATCGAAAAATGCAGCTCCACCCCCCGTCTGTGTCTCTACTCAGCGTCTCTGTAAATCACGCCCAGAGAGTTTGGATTGCGAAGGAGCTACGCAATGCGAAATGCGTTTTTTTTATTTGCCTGGAGGCACGTGCGAGTGTTTCTAGGCTCGGAAGTCCTTTATCTGAGCCTGTGGACATCTGAAACAGCAGTGGTTTAATTTTATTTTCTGTGGAAATGTGTTTATTTTTCAATGGAACGCTTCTCATCTCTTCCTCCGCGCAAAAACGCGGAAGTGGGGCCAGCGCACAGCGCACAGCTGAAGAGGAAAGAGCGGAGAGTTTGGCCACGCCCCCACCCGCTGCACTGGCCTATCTTTGTCCTCCTCATTTGCATTCAAGCAACAACGCCCATAATGGAGTGTTCCAGAGAGATATTTATGACTCTTTCTCATCTTATCTCTCTCTCATGCACTGAGTCTTGATTTTGAAGAAGGATTCATTTACAGTACATGTATTAGGGAACCACTAAGGAGCCATATAAAAGCATCAAGAAGTACCATGTCATGGGACCTTTTACAAACACACAAAAATCACATTAACTAATAAAAACTAGTGCTGTTAACTATTAAACCAAACAATTGTAATGCTGTTATTTTTTTATTAACGCTCTTTGCGACCTAGTGAACTAGGTTTTTCGTAAGCTGTGGCCACTGCTGTAAACACAGTTGTAAACAGGAAAGATCACAATTTGTACGAAATTGAGAAGTCCGGCTGGAGGAGGTGGCCCAAAGCACGGCACGACCGCTCATGCACATGCACACGCACATGCACGACTTCACCACACAAGACCAGCAAATGCGTTGATGCCACATGATAAAATGCCAAAACATGAAAGAAAAACCACTCCAAAACATATGGCAAATTTGCGCCAACCCCCAACAAGGACTGCGGACAGCGACAGAAGCCCCACAGCCTCCCGGCCGCCCCCACTCTCCCGTGCTGCCACCACATCCACAAACACACTTCAGTTCAACCACTCAATAGATACCCGATGCCGCTGGACCCACCCTCTCCATCAAAAGCTCCAGGTCAGCCACGCATTATGCACACAATCAGCACCATGCAACAACGCACCTAAGGCAACCACACCCGAGCATGTCACGGCCCAGAAATCCCAACGCGAGTGTGCCCCTAGTGCAGCAGGTGTTGGAGCAAACAAACACAGTCGCGCTAACTGAAGATTACTGGATGTTCCTCAGTAATGAGGTCACAGCACATTATTTCACCCACAGTGGGAACTTCAGTCACTTTGCCTGTTATGAAGACAGAAGAGAAGCACTGTTGCAGAGCACTTCATGAAAGTGGAACATGACAGTGGAACATCAAACACAAAGTTGTTTAACTGACAGTTGCTATGGTTTGCAATAAAAACACATTTGCACAAAGCAGCGCCTATCCACTTTTCTATGTTTTTTTTATTTTTATCTTTTATTATTTCAAGGTACATAATAACACATACTTTAGGTACATAATAATAAATATTTTAACACCACAATAACATTCGCAAAGCACTCAGAAGACACATGTGGGATGTGGGCACGGGATCAGAAGTCCAACCGAGGGGAGCCAGTTCGCGAGATGGAGAAAAGCGTATTGCCTGGGGTGAAGGTGTTGCAAAACTCAGTTTTTCTTGCGGAGTGGAGATGGCGAACGTGGGCGCGAAGGAGCGCTGTGAAGAGGGGCCAGTGCTCTGCTGCGCGGCTGCTGTGGATGTGGTGGTTTCGTGCTACGAAGATAGAATATCTGGCCATGGACAGGACGAGGCGGGCGGCGTCCCAGTTGACCATGGCAGCGTCCGGCCCCTGAGGTCAGATCTGTCGGACAGGTCCGAAGAGGCAGAACAATAGCTCGGGGTCATCGATTCCATGGGCCACCGGCGGTGGGAGCCTCAACGCCAGCCTCCGAGCGAGAAGGTCCAGTAGTCTGGTCCAGAACCGCCGCACGACAGGACACCGGGCAGCCAGATGGAGGAGGTCTTCAGGCGCCTCACCACACACCGGACAGTCACAGCCGTACCTGTCAGGGTGTATTGCGTGCAACCTGGTACAGGTGTAGATGATCCTGTGTCTCAACTTAAAGTCAAAATTACTTACTTGGGGTGGGGTGTACCAATTATATATGTGGGCCCAGATGGAGGTAGTGTCATGTGTGGGAAACATCTGTGACCATCTGTGTTCTGCAGAAGCGCGCCGAGCGACCCCGGCCACCAACAGCCGGTAGAAGGTGTGCGTCCTCGTCTCTGTCAGCCTCGACATCCTCTCCCCCCATACAATATCAAAATCCAGAGAACCCTCGCCCTCTTCTTCCCTATTTACCTCCCCCAGGTCAGGATGGCCTGTCTCAAACAGGTCACCCCACTTCGCCAGGACAGAGGACTGGATCACACTTGCCTTCCTGAGAATTTCGGCTCTCCTAAACCCAACCCTAGCCCTCATAAACCTGCGCCTGATTTCCTCTATGTCAAACCTGCCTGAGACATCTATAAGCTGTCCTACCTGTTTAATCCCCACGCTCTCCAGAACCCCACTGAACATGCTCTCCCTCCTCCCTGGAGGGTCAGAGAGCATGTCAGGGTTGAAACGCAGAGGCATCTGCCCCAGTTGCCACAGGGAACGCGGTGCCACCACAGTGCATGGCCTCAGCGCAGTCCAGGCCTCAAACACCTCCCTCTCGAAAGGGGGGAAGCGCTCAAGGGTTGATGAGAGTAATAATAATAATAATACATAAGATTTATATAGCGCTTTTCAAAACAACTCAAAGACCCTTTACAGAAAGGAATAAAAAGTAAATAAAAATAAAATAAACAAAACAAATTAAATTAATGTGGGTCAAAGGCAATGGTGAAAAGATGAGTTTTGAGCTGTGACTTGAAATTGTTTACTGAGTCCAAGTTTCTGATATGGAAGGGCAGGGAGTTCCAGAGGGTGGGGGCAGCAGTGGCAAAGGCTCGGTCCCCCAAGGTCCGGTGCTTGGAGTTAACAGTGGGAGTGAGGAGGTTATAATCAGCTGATCAGAGACTGCGGGAGGGACGGTGGGGCTAGAGAAGTTCAGTGAGGTATGGGGGGGCCTGGTTATAAAGAGCTTTGTATGTAATGAGGAGGATCTTGAAGTGGATGCGCTGTGGGATGGGGAGCCAGTGGAGTTTTTGGAGGACTGGGGTGATGTGGTCTCTCGTGCGGGTGTTGGTGAGGAGGGGGGCAGTGGAGTTTTGGACATATTGCAGTTTTTGGAGATCTGAGGAGGGAAGTCCGTAGAGGAGGCTATTGCAGTAATCAAGTCTAGATGTGATAAATGCGTGGACCAGGGTTTCAGCAGCGGATGGGGTCAGGGAGAAACGGAGGCGGGCAATATTTTTTAGGTGAAAGAAAGCGGTCTTGGTGATGTGGTGGATGTGTGGCTTAAATGAGAGGGTGGGGTCGAAGATAAATCCGAGATTTCTGATCTGAGGGAAAGGAGTGACTGTGTGACTGTCAATGGAGAGAGTGAAATTCTGGATGGAGGGGAGGAGAGATTTGGGACCAGTAATGATGATTTCGGATTTATTGCAGTTGAGTTTGAGGAAATTGATGGACATCCATGATTTTATTGCAGAGAGGCAGTTGGTGATGGGCGAGATAACGGCAGGGGTAATGGATTTGGCGGAGAGATAAAGCTGAGTGTCGTCGGCGTAGCTGTGGAATTTGAGTCTGTGCTGATGAATTATGTGACCAAGGGGAAGCATGTAGAGAATGAAAAGTAGGGAACCAAGCACCGAGCCTTGAGGGACTCCGCGAGTGACTGGGATGGTTTGTGATTGACAGTTGTTTATGGAGATGTAGTGGGATCTGTCCGAGAGGTAGGATGAAAACCATGATAGGGCGGAGCCAGTGATGCCAATGGTGGACTGCAGACGTTGGAGAAGAATGGATTGATCAATGGTGTCAAAGGCGGCAGATAGGTCGAGGAGGAGGAGGATGGAGAGAGAACCGGAGTCAGAGGCAAGGAGGAGGTCGTTAGTGACTTTTAGGAGTGCGGTCTCAGTGCTATGGTGGGTGCGGAATTCAGATTGAAAATTTTCATACAGTGAGTTGGAGTGAAGATGTTGTTTAAGTTGAGTTGCGACAGACCGTTCACGAATTTTAGACAGAAATGGAAGATTGGAGGTGGGACGGAAGTTATTGGGGTTTTCAGGGTTCAGACCAGGTTTCTTGAGTATTGTTGTGACAGCTGCGACTTTGAGAGCAGAGGGAACAGTGCCGGTGATAAGTGATGAGTTTATGATGTCCAGAATAAGTGGGCTGAGACAGGGTAAGCATGATTTGACTAGAGTGGGTGGAATGGGGTCCAAAGGGGAGGTGGAGAGTTTTACTTTGACAAAGTAGTTGGTGAGATCAGATTCTGTTATGGGTGACAAGGAAGAGAGAGTGATTTCAGTTATGGGGGAGGGGTCTGGTGTGTCAGGACAGGGTGTTGGGGTAGAGAGTTGTTCGTGAATGCTATCAATTTTGGATTTGAAGAAGTGAAGGAATTTGTTGTATTTTTCGGTGGTGAATGATTGAGAGATATTGTCTGGCGGTTTGAGGAGCTTGTTTATGGTGGTAAACAGAGTGCGGGGGTTTGAGGAACCTGAGTGAATTTTACCTGAGTAAAATGCAGTGCAAGCTGAAGCAAGGGCGGATCTGTAGAAGTTTGTATGGTCAGTAAGAGCTTGGTGATGAACAGTGAGTCCAGTTTTATTGTATAGACGTTCTAGCTGTCTGCGTTGTTTTTTGAGCCTATGTAGTTCTGGGGTGTACCAAGGAGCGGAACGGTTGAAAGTGGCAGATTTAGTTTTTATGGGTGCTAGATTGTTGAGGCAGGTGGACAGAGTACCGTTGTAATGTGTTATCAGGTCAGAGGTGGTTGGTTCTGCAGGGAGATGAGATGCAATGGCGGATGTTAGGTTGATAGAGAAGGTAGTGGGACAGAGGGCTTTGATGTTGCGGAAGGAGATGGTACGGGCCTGTCTAAAGTGGAGACGTGGGATGTTTATGTGAAATGTTAACGTCAAATGGTCTGATAATGCAAGGTCTGTATGTGAGAGTGAGGTGATGTCAAGACCGGTGGAGCAAACTAGGTCCAATATGTGTCCACGAGAATGTGTTGGAAAGTCCACGTGTTGTGTGAAGTTGAAGCTGTGTAAAATGTCCAGGAAGTCAATGGTGGTTTTATTGTCAGAGGAGTCTATATGTATGTTAAAGTCGCCAAGGAGTAGAATGGAGGATGAGATTGTACACAATTGTGTGATGAACTCTGAAAGATGTGACAGAAAAGATGGGTTTGGTTTGGGAGGACGGTAAATGATTGCGATTATCAGAGGGGAGGGACCAAGAAGTTTAAGTGACAAGTGCTCAAAAGATGGTACAGGAGGGATGGGGAGGGGCCGGAGGCTGAGGGTTTGCTGTTATATGGCAGCAATCCCCCCACCCCGACCGTCAGGGCGAGGTTGGTCCATATATGAAAAACCAGGGGGGGCTTGGTTTAGAGGGAAATAATCCAGGGGTTTTTGCCAGGTTTCGGTAATGCAAAGTAAATCCAGTTTTGAGTCAGTGATGAATTCGTTGAGTATTAGGCTTTTATTGTTTAGGGATCTTGTGTTGAAGAGCGCAAGTCTGAGGGTATTTTGTTGTGAAGGGGCAGGTGCGGAAATGGGTACGGAGTGGAGGTTGAAGAGGTTGACGTGCCGTGCGTTCTGATGACGTGAGTTGTTGTGATGACGAAACGCGGAAGTGGAGTCACTGTCACTCCGCGCTGACCGTACTGTTGGGATGCTGTTGTTTGAGGTGAAATTGAAGAAAAATTTGCATCGAGACCCTCTGTGTATGTAGGGGCGGCGTCGTAGAAGTCCAGAGTGCTTGATATTTGTGATTGTATCCGTGATAGAAGGAGTGTTGTGGATTAGCCGGTGCAGCTGGAGCGATGAATAGTGAAGAGCCATGGTGGAGAAGGTGATGGGCAAAAGGTGCAGTGTGGAGCACAGGACAACAAGTGGAACCAGGTACCGCATAACTTCGGGAAGGGTAAAGTGGCTTAACCTGGTGGAGCTAGCTTCGCTGCGCGGGAGGACGAGTTGTAATTCCCGGCCGCCCGAGCGGCGTTGCAGTCACTTCCAGGAAAAAGCTATGAGGGGCCGTTCAAGACATTATTCATTCTGGTCCTCTCACATACATACATTCTCCTCTCACATACATATAGTCTCACTCTCACATACATACATTCTCCTCTCACATACATACATTCTCCTCTCACATACATATATTCTCACTCGCACATACATATATTCTCACTCGCACATACATACATTCTCACTCTCACATACATACATTCTCCTCTCACATACATACATTCTCACTCGCACATACATACATTCTCACTTGCACATACATATATTCTGACTCTCACATACATATATTCTGACTCTCACATACATACAATCTCACTCTCACAAACATACATTCTCCTCTCACATACAAATATTCTCACTCGCACATACATATATTCTGACTCTCACATACATACAATCTCACTCTCACAAACATACATTCTCCTCTCACATACAAATATTCTCACTCGCACATACATATATTCTCACTCGCACATACATATATTCTCACTCACACATACATATATTCTCACTCTCACATACATACATTCTCCTCTCACATACATACATTCTCACTCACACATACATATATTCTCACTCGCACATACATATATTCTCACTCGCACATACATATATTCTCACTCGCACATACATACATTCTCACTTGCACATACATATATTCTCACTCGCACATACATACATTCTCCTTTCACATACATACATTCTCACTCGCACATACATACATTCTCACTCGCACATACATATATTCTCACTCGCACATACATACATTCTCACTCGCACATACATATATTCTCCTCTCACATACATATATTCTCAGGGTGAGAATATATGTATGTGAGAGAGAGAATATATGTATGTGAGAGTGAGTATATATGTATGTGAAAGTGAGAATATATGTATGTGCGAGTGAGAATGTATGTATGTGCAAGGAGAATGTATGTATGTGAGAGTGAGAATATATGTATGTGAGAGGACCAGAATGAATAATGTCTTGAACGGCCCCTCATAAAAAGCGGTGATCGACCAGCAGGAACGGTCGAAATCCCTTCAGAGCTGGAACGAAATTGCGCGTATGGTCCAGGTATGGTTGTCCTTAGACAGATGTATAGTTTGTTTTGTTTTGTTAAAGTTTTTTCTCGGAGGGAGAAGCGGCAGCCAAAACGCGCCAGCGTCCTCTCCACTTCCGGCTTGTTCTCAAATACAGTATTTAATACTCTCCTCTCACATACATATATTCTCAGGGTGAGAATATATGTATGTGAGAGAGAGAATATATGTATGTGAGAGTGAGTATATATGTATGTGAAAGTGAGAATATATGTATGTGCGAGTGAGAATGTATGTATGTGCGAGGAGAATGTATGTATGTGAGAGTGAGAATATATGTATGTGAGAGGACCAGAATGAATAATGTCTTGAACGGCCCCTCATAAAAAGCGGTGATCGACCAGCAGGAACGGTCGAAATCCCTTCAGAGCTGGAACGAAATTGCGCGTATGGTCCAGGTATGGTTGTCCTTAGACAGATGTATAGTTTGTTTTGTTTTGTTAAAGTTTTTTCCCGGAGGGAGAAGCGGCAGCCAAAACGCGCCAGCGTCCTCTCCACTTCCGGCTTGTTCTCAAATACAGTATTTAATACTCTATTGTTCTCAAATAGAGTATTAAAATGATTATTCGCGATTAATCACGAGTTAACTATGACGTAAATGAGATTAATTGCAGTTAAATATTTTAATCGATTGACACTAAGCACTAATAACTACATTGTGAAGAAATAACAAAATAAATACTGTATGTCTTGAACCCAGAGCATTCACACTAAACACAAGCAGCCTTAGGTCGTGAGCTAAACTCCATAATATAAGGGAGAGCTTGGTTGTAGGTAAATAATGTTATAATGTTATGTATGTATGTATGTGTGCATTTATTTATTTATTTATTCTTATTGACACTGAGCAGTTCTTTATTCCCCGAAGAACAGATGAGATACCTGACTCCCCTGACCACACATCACTGTCTCCCCTCTGCTCTCCACTCGGCGGCAAACGTGGCGGCATGCTGCGTAGTGCCTGCCCGTGCTTCCCTTTTATGTCATAAGAGGCGACCAAGGGGAATATTCGCCTTGTGAACAGAGCGTCTAATTTGCACGGCGGAAGCAGCTTCAAGGGTAGGAGCACGTTGGCCGTCGGAGGCGCGATTTGATGCTTTGTATCTGCACACAGTATTATGATCCCATCTTCACTCAGAACTCTCTTTATGATTCCACCCTGTAAGAGCCAATTTATGTTAGCCTGGGAATTCCCAGGCCGCTTCCGTTCGTTTCGAACTGGAAGGCGGCCTGGCAGCTCGTCCAAGCGAGAGTCCCAGATTTAGGTCCCCAATCAGAGAGCGGGGAGGGGCGGCAAGACGGTGACGCGTACTACGTGACAAGCGGAAGCTTGTAGTTTGAACTGACAACTGACATGATTGGCTATGGACTTACGTATACGCTCAATGATAGACATTCATAACGCCCAATAAACGGCCGTTGGCAATCGCTAACCACACCTCCGCTACGGGATTTTTCGAAGCGAGCTCCCAGACCCATATCTCACTTGTGATATGGTCAGGTGTTAACCAGACTAAATTTATGTGTGTTTTATGCGAGGCCGCCATTTTATGAGTTCTATGTGTGTGGCGGCCATCTTATGAGTTTTTAAAGTTTTCTCATTGGACGACGGTTCCGCTTTGATGTTCAGGAAACGCGTCCTGATTCGTTCGCTTTGATCCTTTATTCTTTGATCATTATCTTTGATTCTTCTTCTCCTTTCGGCTTGTCCCTTTTTCAGGGGTTGCCATAGCGAATCAACTTTTTCCATCTCGCCCTGTTTTCTGTATCTTCTACCCTGGCTCCAACTACCTCCATGTCCTCCCTCACTGGATCCATAAATCTCCTCTTTGGTCTTCCTCTTTGTCTCCTACCTGGTAGCTCCATCTCTAACATTCTTCTACCAATATTTCCACTGTCCCTCCTCTGAACATGTCCAAACCATCTCAATCTGGCTTCTCTAGGTTTTTCTCCAAACCTTCCTGTCTGTGTTGTCCCTCTGATGACCTCATTCCTGATCCTGTCCATCCTTCTCACTCCTAAAGAGAATCTGAGCATCTTTAACTCTGCTATCTCAAGCTCTGCCTCCTGTCTTCTGCCTATTGCAAGTGTTTCTAATCCATACATCATGGCTGGTCTCACAACTGTCCTGTAAACCTTTCCCTTCACCCTAGCTGGCACTCTTCTATCGCAGATCACTCCTGACAATTTTCTCCAGCTGTTCCATCCTGCCTTCACTCTATTCTTCACCTCTCTTCCACAGTCTCCACTGCTCTGAACAGATGATCCGAATGTGGTAAGATGGCTGTTGAGGCCAATGGTGTGCGCGTAGGCTTGCCTGGCACCCCGCGGCGCGGGCTGGTGGACTTTATAAGCGCTCCCTTTCTCGTTGCTCCCCCTTTTGCCCACACGCATTTCCGGGTCCCCGTGCAGGTTGCTCTGTCCTCCACGGCCAGGTAAATCAATCCAATCCATCCTTGAACCTGTATTTCGCATTATCTCCAAATTCTCATTCTATCTTCCTTTTAGTGCCGCCGTCTGACCGCGCGCCCAGCTCCATTCTTTTGCACGACGCTGAGCTTTACGGCGCATCCTCGTGCGCTCTCGTCAGTTGCAACAGGTAGTGGTGGTACCTTCTGCTCTGTCCCTTTTGAAATGTCCAAGTGGTCACAATGATTATTTTCTTTTAGCTTGACCGTTGGCTTGTGGTGTGTGTTTTGGCCCAAGTGTGCGTCGCTGTGCGCCCTCCTCCACAGCGACAGGTATACCCGCTCTGTCTTCATTCATTCATTTAAAATACCCCAGTTTTCATGTATCTGTCCCTTGTAGCCACGCTGCTCGGCTGTACCCGCCGTACCATATCCCGTTTATCCCTGGGTGCACCTTTTTAATAAATCAGGCCAGTGAGTACGAGCGAATCTGCGCCGGTGCGCAAACTAAGTGGCGCTCAGCTCCAACCTCTGCACTCGCCCCACTCCACCAGTGGTGTGCAGTGCGGTCCACAGCGGCACAGGGCACGTCGTCGTTGCTACTACTGTTTGTTTTTTTTGCCTCGTTGTCACTACTGTTGGTTTGTGGCTTTGCTACTACTGTTTGTTTTTTTTGCCTCGTTGTCACTACTGTTGGTTTGTGGCTTTGCTACTACTGTTTGTTTTTTTTTGCCTCGTTGTCACTACTGTTGGTTTGTGGCTTTGCTACTACTGTTGTTTGTTTCGCTACTACCGTTGCCGCTTTTTGGCTCCGTGATTTTATTATTATTGTTCATCATAATTACACTGTTTCTTTTACAAATAACGCATTTTAACACGTATTGCAGAATAAAGTTGTTGTAAAAATATGGAACCTGGCTCTCTTAATTTATTGATAAATTTACCTGTGTGCCTTATGTAGACTAACTTTCCCCAATTAAATTTGGGGTGGCGTTGTTGGACAACAATTTCCACTCATCATTTAAGTGTCTAGCCCTCGATCAATTGTGCGCCGCGCCACACTTGGCGTCGCTGGCAGGGTTATCAATTATTAGAACGGAGGCCCAGGTTCCATTTTTCTGTTATTGTCTTGTCAGAAGGTTATGAGGCTCGTCTACTGGATGCAAGTAGTGTAAAAAAAAAATAAAAAATGTTTTTGGTTGCTTTGAAAGTTGATTGAACCAGTCTTTAGTCTGTTTGCATGTTTTGATACATTTGTCCTGCATGTTGGATTTTGTTTTGGTTTTTTCTGTGTGTAATATTTGCTGTGTATATATTTTGCTGTGTATGTATATAATGTGTTTCACTAGTTCTATGACTTTCAAGTTCCAAATTTAAATGTAAATTAAGTTTAACCACTGCTCCATCTATAGTTGAAGCTCATGCTCTGTTTTCTTGATAGTGGGAACAAGACGTGTGTTTTTGTTGAGGCAAAGCAGCAGCAGTAGCCGGCGTGCGGACCCCTTTTTGTATTTTGTTCCTTTTTTTTGCATTTTGTGACTTTTTTTGTATTTTTCCTTTTTTTTAGTTTTGCGTGTGGCTCGTAATGGCAGAGGAAGTGCAGAGTCTCAGAGACCAATTGGCACTGTTGACGGCTGAGAATGAGAGGCTGCGTTTAGATCAGGCAAGACCAACACCCAGCACCAGTGCAGGGACTGCTACGGCGCCTGCAGCTGATCGGCTGGTCTACATTCCACGGGACAGGAAGTGCCCCACATTTAGGGGACATACAGGTATTGGTTTGAATGAATGGATTGAAGAAGTAGAGGCCTGCATGAGGGCAAGGCACCTGTCTCTGTCTGCAGATCGGGCCTTCTTTCTATATGACCACTTGGAAGGGGACGCTCGTAATGAAATTAAGTACCGCACTCGGGTGGACAGAGAAGACCCAGACAAAATCATTTCAATCCTTCAAGAACTTTATGGTTGCTCCGATTCATATGTGGCTCTACAGGAAGCTTTCTTTTCACGGAAGCAACAGGAGGGGGAGACTCTGCTAGAGTTCTCCCTCGCCTTGTTGACTTTAATGGATAGGGTAAAAGCACGTGCTCCCAATCAGATGTTTAATGCTGACCTCTTAACTCGTGATCAGTTTATAGAGTACGTACTTGACGGAGCGCTGCGTCGTGTGTTAAAGCAACATGTACGCCAACACCCTACTGCGACCTTGGTAGATGTCAGAGGGGAGGCAATGAGGTGGGAGCGTGAGGGTCTGCCGGCCTGTGCCCGGGGCCGGAGTAATTCAGTGCCTTCAGCATTTGGCCTGCAATATGCTGTGCAAGGTGGGCCACCCAGAGTGACATATCCTCCCCAGACAGAGGTAAGTGAAATGAAAGAACTCTTACAGAAGCAACAAGAGCAGCTTGATCGGCTCACTCAGAGCATTGCCCGTTTGCAAACTGGGCGGCAGCGGAGCCGTTCCCCTCGCTCTGGGCCAATTATCTGCAACAGATGTCAACAACCGGGTCACATTGCTAGGAACTGTGACGGTCCACGTGTTCCCGCTTGGAATTCGCAGTCCTCTCATCCAACTCGTTCCCATTCAGGACGGCCGTCGGAAAACTAGCACCCACCGGGTTGCAGAGCCACAGCTCGGGTGGGGCCTCTACTGGCTCAAAGATTTCAAGTAACGTAGTTGATGCTCCCAAACTTATCGCGGTCTGCCCCCACATAGAGGTGGATATGGCCGGCGTGAAGGCGTCCTGTTTGGTTGACACCGGGTCTATGGTGTCCACGATTACGGAGAGCTTTTTTCCGCAAGCACTTTGAGTCTGGGGGAGAAGAGAAGTTGCAAGTCTGTCACTGGCTGCAACTCAGGGCAGCCAATGGTCTGGCCATCCCCTATATAGGCTACTTGGAGCTGGATGTTGGACTCTGTGGTAAGGTGATGCCTCGCTGTGGTATTTTGGTCGTTAGAGACCCACCGGGGATGCCAGTACAGGTCCCGGGCGTTCTTGGGATGAATATAATTCGGAAGTGCTACCAGGAGCTCTTTGGGCAGCACGGATCGGCACTGTTCAATACAGGTCCCGTTGCAACATCCCCTACCCCTTTGGTGGACGCACTCCAAAAGTGCCATGTTGCTCTCCAGGAACAACCCCAGATGCAACCGGGGAGAGTAAGGGTACGAGGAAAGCAGGCTTGGCGCATTCCTCCTGGTACCATGAAAATCGTGGCCGCTACATGTGCAGAACAGTACAGTGGCACATCAGTCCTATTCGAACCATTGGAGTCTGGCTTACCTGCGGGGCTGTTGGCCTCTCCCGCACTGGTTCGAGTTATTAGAGGGACTGCGTATATTCCAGTCACTAATGTAGGGACCAATGACGCACTGTTGCACCCGCGCACAGTCGTCGGTACATTGGACCATGTGAATGTGGTGAGTCTACCGGCAGGTGTGACGGCGGTACCCACTGCCACGGCAACAGTCTTGTCACACACTGCCAGGACTGCAGTCACAGATCCCATCGACCAGGTGGATCTGTCGATTTTGTCCAGCGAGGAGCAGGACCAGGTGAGGTCTCTCCTGAAGCAGTATAGTTCGGTGTTTGCTGCCCATGACCAGGATTTGGGGTGCACCAACCTGGTGACACATGACATACCACTCCTGGATGATGTTCCCGTCAGACAGCGGTATCGTAGGATCCCACCTTCAGACTATGAGCTTGTGAAGGAGCATATTCACAAGCTTTTAGAGGCTAAGGTGATTAGGGAAAGTTCTAGCCCCTATGCGTCTCCCATCGTGCTCGTCCGGAAAAGGATGGGAGCCTCAGACTCTGTGTGGATTACCGCCAGCTCAACAATAAGACCCGAAAGGATGCGTTTCCACTCCCCCGTATCGAGGAATCCCTTGATGCTTTGACAGGTGCCCGTTGGTTCTCAACTATGGATTTGGCCAGCGGTTACAACCAGGTACCTGTCACAGAGCGTGATCGACATAAAACCGCATTTTGTACACCATTTGGGTTGTTCGAGTGGAATCGTATGCCTTTTGGGCTCTGCAATGCCCCCAGCACCTTCCAGCGTCTAATGCAACGCATTTTTGGGGACCAACAGTGTCAGTCTCTCCTCTTGTACTTGGATGACATTGTGGTGTTTTCATCCACAGTGGAAGAACATTTGGAGAGGCTGGCCATGGTGCTGGGTCGGCTGCAGAAGGAGGGTCTGAAGGCTAAGCTGAGTAAGTGCAGCTTTTTCCGGACAGAGGTGAATTACCTTGGTCATGTCATCTCTGACCAGGGCGTAGCCACTGACCCAAGCAAAGTCGAGGTAGTAGGTAGTTGGCCAACGCCAACTACTGCAACAGAGCTGCGATCCTTTTTGGGATTTGCTAGCTACTACCGTCGCTTTGTGGAAGGCTTCGCAAAGTTGGCTGCCCCCTGCACCGCAGAGTGGCGGAGCTTACAGGTAAGTTCAAGAAGAACAAAACAGCCCCAAGTACAGCTGGACCATGGACTGAGGAGTGCCAACAGAGCTTTGAGGCCCTTAAGGCCAAGCTCACCTCAGCCCCGGTCTTGGCCTATGCAGACTTCTCTCGTCCCTTCATTCTGGAAGTCGACGCCAGCCACAGTGGCTTAGGTGCTGTGCTGTCGCAAGAGCAAGAGGGTGTGGTAAGGCCCATTGCTTATGCCAGTCGTGGGCTGCGACCCACCGAGCGGAACATGTCAAATTATAGCTCAATGAAGTTGGAGCTCTTGGGTCTGAAGTGGGCCCTCACAGAAAAATTCAGGGAGTATTTGCTTGGACACAAATGCATTGTCTATACGGATAACAATCCATTGAGCCATCTGCTATCGGCAAAACTGGGTGCCATGGAGCAGCGTTGGGCCGCTCAGCTTGCCTCCTTTGACTTTGAGATTAAGTATCGGTCAGGGAAAAGCAACAAGAATGCGGATGCTCTATCTCGGCAACCCTGGACATCACAAGCACTGACACCCTTTGCCCAGGGTACTTCACTGCCTGCAGCATTGCAACAAGCTCTGCAGGGCGAAGAGACACAGGCATCCCAATCAGTGGTAGCTGTGTTTCCCCATTATGCCCCAGCTGACCTCCATGCCCTCCAAAGGGATGACCCTGCTATCCAGGGGGTTGCAAAATATTGGCAGCAAAAGAAACGGCCAAGTCACGAGGAGCGCCAGGGACTCTCCCATTCTTCCCTAGTCCTCCTTGGCCAGTGGGACCGGTTGATCGACCTGGATGGTCTACTGTATCGGCAGATATTCCGCTCAGATGGCGGGCACACTATACCAGCTCCTTCTGCCCAGGGTCTTGGTCAAGGATGTCCTCACACGGGTCCACCAAGACCATGGTCACCAAGGAGTTGAGCGGACACTAGCTCTCTTGCGCTCTCGCTGCTACTGGCCAGGGATGTCCCAGGAAGTAGCCCAGTGGTGTCAAGCATGTGAGCGATGCCAGTTCTCTAAGAACAACCACCCGGCTGCTCGCAGCTACATGGGGCACCTGCTGGCGTCAAGGCCAAATGAAATCGTGGCAATTGATTTTACACTGCTTGAACCCACCCCCACCGGTTTGGAAAATGTCCTGGTGATGACAGATGTATTTAGTAAGTACACACTTGCCATCCCCACCAGGGACCAACGTGCCTCTACAGTGGCACAGGTCCTGGTTTCGGAGTGGTTTACGAAGCTTGGTGTTCCGGCTCGTATCCACTCAGACCAGGGCCGTAACTTTGAAAGTGCACTGATCAAACAACTATGCAGTTTGTACGGTGTGGCGAAGTCACGGACCACGCCATATCATCCAGCTGGTAATGGGCAGTGTGAACGTTTCAATAGAACACTGCACAATTTGTTGCGTGCACTACCTTCCACAAGAAAGCAAAATTGGAGTTCCTGCCTGTCGGAGGTGCTGTTTGCTTACAACACCACACCTCATCAGTCGACTGGCGAATCGCCGTATTTCTTAATGTTTGGACAAGAACCCCGGCTTCCCATTGATTTCTTGTTGGGACAAGTCCCAGAGCCTGTGTCCGGTAGTGTTAGTGACTGGGTGCAGGAGCATCAAGCCCGGCTGCGAGTTGCTTTTGAGGGGGCCAGAGCTCGCTTGAAGGCTTCTGCGGATCGTAGAAAGGCAAACCATGACAAGCATGTGCAAGAAGCACCTTTTCAGGTAGGCCAGCTTGTGCTTCTGCGTGACCATGGCATCAGAGGGCGCCAGAAAACCCACGACTGGTGGAGTCCAGTGACCTATCAGGTTATTCAGGCACCAGAGCTAGAGGGTTCTGTCTATACTGTGGCCCCTGTTGATGACCACAGTAAGGTTAAAAGGATACATCGCTCCCTGCTGAAAGCTTTGGTTAGCCTCGGTACCCCTGCCTTAGTCATGGAAGACTCACCCTCTCCTCCTGGGGAACAGCCAGTGCTGGCTGGGGATGAGTCATTCAGCTCCTTTGATGGTGACCTGTTCCGGTTACAAACACAGGAACAGTTTTCAGTGCCTCCCCCTCAACGGGTGGCTGTTACTCAAACTACTCCACAGCCTGGGGGGCCATCTTGTTCCACTTCCAGGGCCCAGGAATCTTCTTTGTCTCCTCTACCAAGTGCCAGCTTTCAAAACCTACCGGCAACCCCCAGCATTGATCCTGGCAGAGGAAACCTTGGTTTGCGCAAGTCTACACGCTCGACTGCAGGTCAGCACCCTAACATCCACCATCTCCCAAGGCCTGCAGGGAACTTGCCATCAGGTGGGCAAGCCGCATTGTTCTCTCCCATGTGTGCAATCTTTAGGCCGTGGTGTTAGCCACGTCAATTCATCGTCGGGGCGCCGATGCCAGTTGGGGGGGTAGAATGTGGTAAGATGGCTGTTGAGGCCAATGGTGTGCGCGTAGGCTTGCCTGGCACCCCGCGGCGCGGGCTGGTGGACTTTATAAGCGCTCCCTTTCTCGTTGCTCCCCCTTTTGCCCACACGCATTTCCGGGTCCCCGTGCAGGTTGCTCTGTCCTCCACGGCCAGGTAAATCAATCCAATCCATCCTTGAACCTGTATTTCGCATTATCTCCAAATTCTCATTCTATCTTCCTTTTAGTGCCGCCGTCTGACCGCGCGCCCAGCTCCATTCTTTTGCACGACGCTGAGCTTTACGGCGCATCCTCGTGCGCTCTCGTCAGTTGCAACAGGTAGTGGTGGTACCTTCTGCTCTGTCCCTTTTGAAATGTCCAAGTGGTCACAATGATTATTTTCTTTTAGCTTGACCGTTGGCTTGTGGTGTGTGTTTTGGCCCAAGTGTGCGTCGCTGTGCGCCCTCCTCCACAGCGACAGGTATACCCGCTCTGTCTTCATTCATTCATTCATTCATTTAAAATACCCCAGTTTTCATGTATCTGTCCCTTGTAGCCACGCTGCTCAGCTGTACCCGCCGTACCATATCCCGTTTATCCCTGGGTGCACCTTTTTAATAAATCAGGCCAGTGAGTACGAGCGAATCTGCGCCGGTGCGCAAACTAAGTGGCGCTCAGCTCCAACCTCTGCACTCGCCCCACTCCACCAGTGGTGTGCAGTGCGGTCCACAGCGGCACAGGGCACGTCGTCGTTGCTACTACTGTTTGTTTTTTTTGCCTCGTTGTCACTACTGTTGGTTTGTGGCTTTGCTACTACTGTTTGTTTTTTTTGCCTCGTTGTCACTACTGTTGGTTTGTGGCTTTGCTACTACTGTTTGTTTTTTTTGCCTCGTTGTCACTACTGTTGGTTTGTGGCTTTGCTACTACTGTTGTTTGTTTCGCTACTACCGTTGCCGCTTTTTGGCTCCGTGATTTTATTATTATTGTTCATCATAATTACACTGTTTCTTTTACAAATAACGCATTTTAACACGTATTGCAGAATAAAGTTGTTGTAAAAATATGGAACCTGGCTCTCTTAATTTATTGATAAATTTACCTGTGTGCCTTATGTAGACTAACTTTCCCCAATTAAATTTGGGGTGGCGTTGTTGGACAACAATTTCCACTCATCATTTAAGTGTCTAGCCCTCGATCAATTGTGCGCCGCGCCACACTAAGTATCTAAAATCCTCCACCTTCACCACCTCTGCTCCTTGTAACTTCACTGTTCCTTGACTGACCTTCATCCCTCTTCTCTCTAATGCAAACCTCCACCTCTCTAGATTTTCTTCTAGTTGCTGCCTACTCTCACTGCAGATCACAATGTCATCTGCAAACATCATAGTCCATGGCGACTCCTGTCTGACCTCATCTGTTAATCTGTCCATCACCAAAGCAAACAAGAAGGGGCTCAGAGCCGATCCTTGATGTAGTCCCACCTCCACCTTGAAGTCTTCTGTCCTTCCAACAGCACACCTCACTACTGTTGTACTATTTTCATACATGTCCTGCACCAACCTAACATACTTCTCTGCCACTCCTGACTTCCTCATACAAAACCACAATTCCTCCCTTGGTACCCTGTCATAGGCCTTTTCTAAATCTACAAAAACACAATGTAGCTCCTTCTGACCTTCTCTGTACTTCTCCATCAGAATCCTCAAGGCAAATATTGCGTCTGTGGTGCTCTTTCTGGGCATGAAACCAAACTGTTGTTCACTAATCTCAACTTCCTTCCTCAACCTTGCCTCAACTACTCTCTCCCAAATCTTCATTAAGTTTAGGCTTAAGCCTTTATTGGTCTCACACACAATGACACACAGGAGAAATTTGACTTCTGCATTTGACCCATCCTTTTTCAGGAGCAGTGAGCAGCCATCTTTTTCGGCGCCCGGGGGGCAGTACCGTGAAGGGTCTTGCCCAAGGACCCACACTGGTTAGCTCATTGCCCGGGGGGGATTTGAACCCACAACCCCCAGGGGAAAAGTCCATGACTTACCAGTTGAGCTAACCAGCCGTTGTATGACTCATTAACTTTATCCCTCTGTAATTGCTACAACTCTGCACATCCCCCTTCTTATAAATTGGCACCAGAACACTTTTCCTCCACTCATCTGGCATCTTATCACTCGTTATCACCTAGTCAGGAAATTTACTGCCACTTCTAAGCACTTCCATACCTCCACTGGTATGTCATCAGGACCCACTGCCTTTCCACTCTTCATCCTCATTAGGGCCTTTCTAACTTCATCCTTTCTGATCTGATCTACCTTTTTCCTGATAGTGTCTGGCTCCTTATTTATATGCTCCCTTTCATTTTCCTCATTTAACAACTCCTCAAAGTATTCCTTCCATCTACTCAACACACTTTCCTCACTGGTGACTACATTTCCATCTTTGTCCTTAATCAACCTCACCTGCTGTACATCCTTACCAGCTTGAATTCTCTGTTTTGCCAATCTATACAACTCCTTTTCTCCTTCCTCTGTGTCTAACCTATCATACAACTCCTCATATGCCTTTTGTTTGGCCTTTGCCACTTCCCTCTTTACCTCCTTTGCCCTCTCTCTGTACTCTAGTCTATTCTCTTCTGTCCTCTCATGGTCCCATCTCTTCTTTGCTAACCTCTTCCTCTGGACACTCTCCTGAACCTCATTGTTCCACCACCATGTCTCTTTGTCTTCTTTTCTCTGCCCAGAAGACCTACCTAGAACCTTCCTACCTGTCTCCCTAATCACCCTGGCCGTAGTCTCCCAATCGTCTGGGAACTCCTCAACAGGGCCCAGGACGGCCCTCACTTCCTTCCTGAAGTCCTCACAACATTCCTCTTTCCTTAACTTCCATCACTCGATTTTCTTCTCTGTCTTGACTCTCTTCCTTTTTCTCATCTCCATCGTCATCTTACACACTACCATCCTGTGCTGTTTGGCTACACAATCACCTACCACCACTTTACAGCCCCTAATCTCCCTCAGATTACCTCTTCTACACAGGATATAATCTACCTGTGTGGACCTACCTCCACTCTTGTAGGTCACCCTGTGTTCCTTTCTCTTTTGGAAATAGGTGTTTACCACTGCCATTTCCATTCTCTTTGCAAAGTCTACCACTACCTGTCCTTCCAAGTTTCTATCCCTAACACCAAACCTGCCCATCACTTCCTCATCACCTCTGTTCCTTTCACCTATATGACCATTAAAGTCTGCTCCAATCACAACTCTCTCTCCTCTGGGGATGCTCTCTACCACCAAATCAAGTTCATTCCAGAACTTCTCTTTTTCTACTAACTCACAGCCCACCTGTGGGGCATAACTGCTGACAACATTCATCATCATCCCTTCTATTTCTACCCTCACACACATCAACCTGTCTGACACTCGTTTCACCTCCACCACATTTTTTGCATGTTCTTCCTTGAGGATCACCCCTACTCCATTTCTCTTTCCATCCAAGCCATGATAAAAAAGCTTGTGACCTCCTCCGGTGTTTCTAGCCTTGCTGCCCTTCCACCTGGTCTCCTGTACACATAGAATGTCTACTTTTCTCCTCTCCATCATATCAGCTTATTCTCTACCATTTCCTGTCATTGTACCTACATTCAACGTTCCAAACTTCAGACTGACACTTCTAACCTTCCTCTTTTCTCTTCTTCCCTGAATCAATCTCCCTCCTCTTCTTCTTTGTCTTCGCCCAATAGTAGCCCAATTTCCAACAATACCCTGTGGGTCAACAGCACTGTTGGCGGTCATTGTTAACCCGGGCCTCGACCGATCCGGTATGGAAATGGTTTTGTTGACTCGCATTATCTTTGATTCTACCTGGTATATATAGCCACGCACAGACACAGAAGGCACAAACACAGAAGACACAGACACAGAAGTCTCAAGACACAGAAGACTGAAGACACCACACCAAGACACACACATATACACACACAAGAAGAAACGACTACGCTACATAAGGATAGAAGCCGCGGTCTGGTGGCCAGGAGGATACCCCGAGACCACAGATGCTCCGAGCCGAGAGATGACGGAGTATTAGGACGTCCTGGACCACAGAAGCTACACAGTCTTTTGACCGTCGCGTAATAGTCACGTAAGAACGTAACGTCGGACGTCACGTAGGACGGATTCCTGTTGTTTGTTTGTCCTTAAGGAGAACAACCTTGCGCCATCTGTTCCAGAAAGTGTCTGCAAGCAACTGGACAATAGCTTTTGAGCATTTCTTTGGGGTCAACATTGTCACAGATAGGGGGCATAAATTGTGTTTTTTGTGTTAGCAGCATTGCAAGTGAGAATGTGGGGATACTCAGGGTCCAACCATAGTGGTCACAATGGACATGCATTTATTATAGCCATCTATTCATCTATTCCCATACTCCCCCCATATGGGAAGAATGGGGTGGGTTGAAGATCCAGGTACACTGCTGATCCTGCAGGATCCTGCAGGAAGTTCTCTTTTTCTAGTATGTAAGAGGTCATTTCCTTGTAGACACCAATAAAGTTAGTGCTGCAGTCTGAGTGCAGCTGTTTTGCAGGACCTCGCAAAGCAAAGAAATGTCTCCGTGCTTTTATGAAACTTAAGAGCTCATCTCCTTCACTACTTCAATGTGGATGGCCCTTGTGCACAAATATGTGAATAGTATTGCCCAATATTTACTGTATGCTTGCCCCCCTCTTGTTCGCCTTGCGGTTACCTCTCATGCCTGCCTTGATGATTCACTTTTTCATGATGGTGGTGCACAAGGAGGGTCGTGGTGTGGTGACTGCCTGGTAAGATTATAGGGTTTCTTTCTTTCTTTTCTTTCTACTCCCAGCCAAACACATGCACACGTATTCTATAGTCAGTAACTTCTTTCTGTGGGTTGATGTCGTTGTGCCAGACAAACTTGAGGACGTCTCTATAGTCCTTGCTCACCAGAAAGCAATAGAACATCTGTTGGATATCTGCGGTGACTGTGACTGGATGCTTCCTGAACCTGAAGAGGATGCCTAATAAACTATTGTTTAGATTAGGCCCTGGGAGCAGCACAGTGTTGAATGACATACCTTCGAACTGTGTACTGGAGTCAAATACCACTCAAATCTGTGACGGCTTCTGTGGGTGGTATATTCCGAAATAGGGCAATACTAGTACACTTTATCTTTTTGTACAGAACGGCACATATTTTTGCACATACTTTGTGATTCATCCTGAAAACGCTCATTGTCCATTATTTTGAAGAACAGCAGATCTACTGAAGGTACGAGTTGTTGTTATTTGTCTGGCAGAACACATTGTTTCTCATATTTTCATTTTGTGCATTGCCCTTTATGTCACTGAGCGTTATTTGTCTGTTTGAGAGACTGGTGTTGGGCTTGACAGTGAAGTGATTTTCACACGGGGACTCAAGACTCACATTCTATTTGTCAGAATATGAGTCTTGAGAGTGGTGACATGTGAAGGCTTATGAGTGCTGCCTAAGCATAGATCTCCAACTATCACCCAGCCTAAGTCTAGTCTCTGCGCATATGGTGCATCGTGGGAGCAGTTGATCTGACTGTGCATTAAATGTCAGCACCATTATTCAAAGGTGGTATCTTGTGTGTTATGCTCTCTTGGTGGCGATGTGCATGGGTGGCAGATGGAGTAGGAATTTCCTTTCTTTTATTGGGAATCATGTTGCACTCGATTAACATAGCAAGTGAGCCATCTATGGCCTCTATCACCTAACCATAGGCTCTTCTGCCAGAACCACTGTTTGGAGAGTGTATGGAGCTGCATTACCAATGACTTCAAAATACACAATAGGCAGAATAGAACAGGGTTTATTGTATTTTGGTTAATTTTGGAGGCGGTAGAATATTCTGGCAAGTGGAAAACGTCATAAACTATAAAAGTAATTTATTTTCACTGTAATTCACCAGCTCTCAAAGGAAAGTTATATCCTTTGTATTATTTTACCTCCTTGCATCATGGACTAACGCCTTGTTGAATACTGCCATCTAGCGGAGAAGTAGAGCAGTGTACCTTGCCAGCTCTGTATCCCAACATGCACTGCGACTCTGTGCCTCAGCTGACCAGTGACCACCGTCCGGGAGGAGGCCTTCTTCACATAACTTCATTGTTTTCTCCGGTGGTATTTAGGTAAGTTATTGGTGTTTTTTTTAATGCGTTATTGTTTTAAAAACCAACCAACCCGTCGTCAATAATATTCGTTTACGTGTAAACTGGTACTTTAGTGTAACTTAGTTGGAGCTTAAAGCTTTCTTCAAGTATGCAAACAAATAGCATGGATTCCTGGACCTCACATAAGTGTTGCATTGAGAAAACATATTTGTGAGATTAATTCTTGATGGTAAGAGAATATAAAACTACCAAATATACTATATCACAGCCAGCTAGTTGCAGCAAACTCTGTTAAGCTAGCACTGATTTGATCCGTTATGTGGCCATGGGGGAAATCATTTTGCAGACCGCTCATTTCACTTGAGCTGAGATGAGTTTGTGGCATGTGCATCATCGATGCCTTAATCCGCACAACTATTTCTGTCACTGTAGCGGCAAAGATAACCACAAGTGGTTACAAATGCCTCCATACACTCGGTCATGGTCTAGGTTTTAAAGGTCCCGTATTACACCAAACGGATGCTTGTGAGCATGTTATAATGTTATCTAATTAACAACTGTAATCAATCAATTGCATTGTGTTTCATTCACACATGTCTGAGTAACCCTGTCTACATCTCCAAAGTTCAAAATGCTCTGTTCCACCTTCTGATGTCATGATGTCATGTGGTAGTTTTCAAGTTCACAGCTTTTGTTCTGTATAGATGGGCAGTACCAGGGGTGTGCGATTATCCAAATGATTCTAGAGGTTTATGGAGTTTAAAAACAAAGTGGAACACTTTCTGTGTGTGTGTGTGTGTGTGTGTGTGTGTGTATATACAGTGGTACCTCACCTTACGAAATTAATTCGTTCCAGAAGTGGTTTCGTAACGTGAAAAATTCGTAAGTTGAGTAGCTATTTCAATGGAAAAAGCCTGATTCGTTCCAAGGCCCCGATCCAAGGTTTTTTTTTAATAGTGTAACTTTTTTCATAGTGTAACATTGTGTCCTGATTGGTTTCTCAGACTGGATTTAAACTTTTCTCACATTTGTCTCTCATTTAAACACTCAAACTTTCATAGATTTTCAACACAATTATTAATAGTGAAGTGTGGGGGGAAGGGGGAGGGGGGAGAAAACTGCGCGGACACGTGTGATAGCGCAGCATGACCCGGCGTGGGGCCGCCAGCAGGTCTAGACCTGGACTAAACCAGGACTGGAACAGGACTAAACCTGGACTAAACCAGGACTAGACCAGGACTAGACCAGGTGGATTAAAGCGCCGCGCGTGGGTCTATTTCCTGGTTTCGTTTCGAGTCACAGCTGAGGGGAGCAGCGAGGGGGACCGCACGCAGTCTGAGCGCATGAACGAGACCCGTGCTCAAACCGTGCCTCCTCTAGACCTGCAGGTCTAGACCACCGCGGCTCTTGCATGCGTTCGTGGGTCTCGTTTATGCGTCCATGCGCTCAGACTGGGTGCAGTCCCCTCCTCGCTGCTCCCCTCAGCTGTGACTCGAAACGAAACCAGGAAATAGACCCGCGCGCGGCGCTTTAATCCACCTGGTCTAGTCCTGGTTTAGTCCAGGTTTAGTCCAGGTCTTGACCTGCTGGCAGCCCCGCGCCGGGTCATGCTGCGCTAGCACACGTGTCCGCACGCAGTTTTCTTTCCCCCACACTTCACCAGTGTTGGGCACGTTACTTTGAAAAAGTAATTAGTTACAGTTACTAGTTACTAACCCAAAAAAGTAACTGAGTTACTACACTATAAAAGTAACTAGTTACCTAGGAAAGTAACTAATGCGTTACTTTTTTTTTTTAGTTAAAAAATGTCAAATAATTAGGATTTTTTTTACAGTGCATTATACAGCTTTTGCTGCTTGGCTGGCGTGGCTCCGTCACCGTGGCCTTCATCGTTAATAACGGCACCGAGCATGCGATTATCATCATGGGGCCTGCTTCTTCTGCCCCTTCCTGTCCTCCTCCTCTCCTCTTCCTCCTCCTTTCCTCTTCCTCCTCCTTTCCTCTTCCTCCTCTCCTCCTACTCCTCTCTCCTTCATAGCATGCGATTATCATCATGGGGCCTGCTGGTGGCCACTAGTTTAACAGAAACGCGCGCCGTCCAGAGATGCTTCATTAAATCCGAGTTGCTTATATTGGACGTGGACAAAGTCTTTGGTCTTTGACACAATGTGCACGTAACATGTAGGTTTTTACCTTTTACCTCGACGAGGTTAAAATACTGCCTATACTTCTGTCTTCGACTCGGGACTCGCCATCTGACACGGGGTGTGTGGATTGTGTGTGTGTGCTGGGATTGTGTGTAGAACCCGCCCACCGCCCACTGGGTGTCTCTGGTTGGCTCAACATGAAATCTTACTCTGCTTTAGCCAATCATCATTACTTATCCCGCCCTTACCAAAGGGAGAAAAAAAATTCCCCTGTGCCTATGCGAGTCGCGCACATGATGCCAGTTTCAAAATGAGTAGGTTCAGTAACGCGGTAACGCGCCGTTTAGTAACGGTAATTGAGTTCCTTTATTTTAAAAGTAACGCGTTACAGTATTAGTTACTGTCAACAGTAACGGCGTTACAGTAACGCGTTACTGCACAACACTGCACTTCACTATTAATAATTTTGTTGAAAATCTATGAAAGTTTGAGTGTTTAAACGAGAGACAAATGTGAGAAAAGTTTAAATCCAGTCTGAGAAAAGCGTATAATGTGTGTGTGGCTGAGCGCGCATTATTTGAATTTTTGAGATTTCGCGTTTCGTAACTTGAATTTTCTTTCGTATCTAGAGACCAAAATTTACCATGAAGGCGTTTCGTAACTTGAAATTTTTGTTTGTTGGGTCATTCGTAAGGTGAGGTACCACTGATATATACGATATATTATATTATATATGATATAGTATATTATATATACGACATTCCTGCTGTCAGCATGCCAATTGCACGCTCCCTCAATGCTTGTGACATCTGTGGCATTTTGCTGTGAGACAAAACTGCACATTTCAGAGTGGCCTTTTATTGTGGGCAGTATAAAGCACACCTGTGCACTAATCATGATGTCAGATCAGCATCTTGATGTGGCACACCTGTGAGGTGGGATGGATTATCTCAGCAAAGCAGAAGCGCTCACTATCACACATTTAGACAGATTTGTGAACAATGTTTGAGAGAAATGGTAATATTGTGTATCTGGAATGAATTTTAGATTTTTAAGTCCATCTCATGAAAAATGCGAGCAAAAACAAAAGTGTTGCGTTTATATTTTTGTTGAGTGTATATATATCATCTATTAAATTTTCTTTATACAGTGGTACCTCACCTTACGAATGACCCAACAAATGAAAATTTCAAGTTACGAAACGCCTTCATGGTAAATTTTGGTCTCTAGATACGAAAGAAAATTCAAGTTACGAAACGCGAAATCTCAAAAATTCAAATTATGCGCGCTCAGCCACACACATTATACGCTTTTCTCAGACTGAATTTAAACTTTTCTCACGTTCCTCTCTCGTTTAAACACTCAAACTTTCATAGATTTTCAACAAAATGTATTAATAATGAAGTGTGTGTGTGTGTGTGTGACACACGTGTCTCTGACACGTGTGATAGCGGCATGTGTGACAGCTGACCCGGCGCAGGGGCTGCCAGCAGGTCTAGACCAGGACTAAACCAGGACTAAACCAGGACTAGACCTGGACTAGACCTGGACTAGACCTGGACTAGACCAGGACCAGACCAGGTCCAGACCAGGTCCAGACCAGGTCCAGACCAGGTCCAGACCAGGTCCAGACCAGGTCCAGACCAGGTCCAGACCAGGTGGATTAAAGCGCCGCGCGTGGGTCTATTTCCTGGTTTCGTTTCGAGTCACAGCTGAGGCGAGCCGCTGCTCGCATGCAAGAGCCGCGGTCTAGACCTGCTCTCCAGGGCCCCTCCAGGCACGGAACCCCAGACATCCAGGGACCCAGGACGACACTGCCAGCCCGCCTTAAGAGCTCCCTAAGCGGGCATGGGTCCGGGGATTGTCCCGGTCACCGGCCTGGAGGTCTTGAAGAGGCCGACCTCACGATTCGGCCTCTTCAAGACCGCTCTGTGAGCAGCTTACGCGGGCTTAGCTCAGAGGATTGTCCCGGTCACCGGCCTGGAGGTCTTGAAGAGGCCGACCTCACGATTCGGCCTCTTCAAGACCGCTCTGTGAGCAGCTTACGCGGGCTTAGCTCAGAGGATTGTCCCGGTCATCAGCCTGGAGGTCTTGAAGAGCCCGACCTCACGGTTCTATCCAGGCCGCTCTGTGAGCACCTTACGCGGGCAGGTCTAGAGCAGCTCTTGAGCAGCTCTTGCATGCGCCTCAGCTGTGACTCGAAACGAAACCAGGTTTAGTCCAGGCTTAGTCCTGGTTTAGTCCAGGTCTAGACCTGCTGACAGCCCCTGTGCCGGGTCAGCTGTCACACATGCCGCTATCACACGCGTGTCAGAGCGCAGTCTTCTCCCCCCTCCCCCTTCCCCCCACACTTCATTATTAATACATTTTGTTGAAAATCTATGAAAGCTTGAGTGTTTAAACGAGAGACAAATGTGAGAAAAGTTTAAATCCAGTCTGAGAAACCAATCAGAACACAATGTTACACTATAAAAAAAAGTTACACTATTAAAAAGAAAACTTGGATCGGGGCCTTGGAACGAATCAGGCTTTTTCCATTGAAATGGCTACTCAACTTACGAATTTTTCACGTTACGAAACCACTTCTGGAACAAATTAATTTCGTAAGGTGAGGTACCACTGTGTATATATATTACATATATATATATATATATATATATATATATATATATATATATATATATATATATATAATATACATATATATAATTACATTCAGTGTGTTTTCTTTACTTTCATGACTATTTACATTGTAGATTCTGACTGAAGGCATCAAAACTATAAATGAACACATGTGGAATTATATACAGAAAAGTGTGAAATAACTCCAATGAGCTTAATGAGGTAGTCACCTGAAATGGTTTTCACTGCACAGTTGTGCCTTGTCAGGGTTACTTGGTGGAATTTCTTTCTTTATTAATTGGGTTGGGGCCATCAGTTGTGTTGTGCAGAAGTCAGGTTGATACACAGCCGACAGCCCCTATTGCACAACTGAATTGGTATTATGGCAATAACAAATCAGCAAAGTAAAGAGAAACGAGTGGCTGGCATTACTTTAAGAAATGAAGGTCAGTCAGTCCGGAAAATTGCGAAATCTTTGAATGTGTCCCTAAGTGCAGTTGCAAAGACCATCACGCGCTACAATGAAACTGGCTCACATGAGGACCGCCCCAGGAAAGGAAGACCAAGAGTCACCTCTGCTGCTGAGGATAAGTTCATCCAAGTCACTAACCTTAGAAATCGTAAATTAACTCAGATTAGAGACCAGATAAATGCCACACAGAGCTCTAGCAGCAGACACATCTTTACAACAACTGTTAAGAGGAGACTGCGCAGATCAGGCCTTCATGAGCAAATAGCTGCTAGGAAACCACTGCTAAGGAGAGGCAATAAGCAGAAGAGCTTTGTTTAGGCCAAGGAACACAAGGATCGGACATTAGACCAGTGGTCTGATGAGTCCAAATTTGAGATCTTTGGTTCCAACCGCCGTGTCTTTGTGCGATGCAGAAAAGGTGAACGGATGGATTGTACATGTCTGGTTCCCACCGTGAAGCATGGAGGAGGAGGGGTGATGGTGTGGGGTTGCTTTGCTGGTGACACTGTTGGAGATTTATTCAAAATTGAAGGCACTATGAACCAGCATGGCTACCACAGCATCCTGCAGTGACCTGCCATCCCATCCGGTTTGCGTTTATTTGGATCATCATTTATTTTTCAACAGGATAATGACCCCAAACACCTCCAGGCTGTGTAAGGGCTATTTGACCAAGGAGGAGCGTGATGGAGTGCTGCGCTAGATGACCTGGCCTCCACAGTGACTGGACCTGAACCCAGTCAAGATGGTTTGGGGTGAGCTGGACCGCAGAGTGAAGGCAAAAGGGCCAACAAGTGCTAAGCATCTCTGAGAACTCCTTCAAGACTGTTGGAAAACAATTTCAGGTGAGTACCTCTTGAAGCTCATCAAGAGAATGCCAAGAGTGTGTAAAGCTGTAATCAAAGCAAAGGGCAGCTACTTTGAAGAAACTAGAATATAAGATGTGTTTTCAGTTATTCCACACTTTTTTGTTAAAGGTCCCATGGCATGAAATTTTCACCGTCTGTCTGTACTCAGCGTCTCTGTAAATCACGCCCAGAGAGTTTGGACTGCGAATGCGCTAGGCAATGCAAAATGTGTTTTTTTTATTTGCCTGGAGGCACGTCCGAGTGTTTCTAGGCTCGGAAGTCCTTTATCTGAGCCTCTGGACCTTTGAACAGCAGTGGTTTAATTTTATTTTATGTGGAAATGTGTTTATTTTTCAATGTAACGCTTCAAATCTCTCCCCCGTGCAAAAACAAGGAAATGGATCAGCTGAACACTCTGAGGGAGAGCGGAGAGTTTGGCCACGCCCCCACCCTCTACTATTGGCCAGCTCTTTTCCCCTCATTTGCATTCAAGCAACAACGCCCATTATGGAGTGTTCCAGAGAGAGAAAAAAATACTCTTTCTCATCTTATCTCTGTTTCTCATGCACTGAGTGTTGATTTTGAAGAAGGATTCATTTACAGTATTAGGGAACCATTAAGGAGCCATATAAAAGCATCAAGAAGTACCATGTCATGGGATCTTTAAGTACATAATTCCACATGTGTTCATTTATAGTTTTGATGCCTTCAGTCAGAATCTTCAATGTAAATAGTCATGAAAATAAAGAAAACACATTGAATGAGAAGGTGTGTCCAAATTTTTGGGCTGTACTGTGTGTGTATATATATATATGAAATTCTAATGAGGAAACAACATAAAGATATTTCAAAATTCCATGTGCTAATGAATCAAATTACATGAAAGTAAGTAGTCATATGGTTTACTGTAAAAGCAACACTAGTAGTCTATGTACATATAAGCTTTCGAGTCCATCATGAATACATACACATAACATTAGATATCACACACATGTACATTAATTTGATCATAATGTAACTAATAAAATCTATGGCAGGTGTCAGAATTTGCAATGGAGAAGACCAACCACAATGTGAAGGTCCGCCCATGGGAGGTGGACGACAAAGCCCGACTCTGTCGGTTTCTGTGTTATGGATCAGAGGGGGACATTTACACAGCCAGAGAGGAGGTGCAGGTGAGCAGGGAAAGTGCGGAGGCTCTGCTGGCTCTTCTGGAGAATGGAAAAGGAGCTGAAGTGGTGGAAATCATTGCAAGGTACAGTCAGGAGGGGAGAATTGTCTCTATGGGTCCTTGTCTTTTTGCACTGGCAGTATGCACGCAGCATTCGGATGTAAAGACAAGGCAGGCCGCATTTAAAGCTTTAAAGGAAGTTTGCCAGGATCCTGTGTATTTGTTTGCCTTTATGCAATATAAGAAGGAACTTAAGGACACAAAAAGTGGAATTTGGGGACGTGCCCTAAGAAAAGCTGTCTCTAACTGGTATAATGGACAAAATCCTATGAATCTGGCAGCATCTGTTGCAAGATGTAAACAACAAAATGGCTGGTCTCATCAGGATCTCCTTAAGCTGTCCCACGCCAAACCAGCAAATGATGGTGAGTGTCCAGGTTATTCTATAGCAAATGGTTCTAAACTCTTTTGCTGCTTTTTAACTTCCTCTTGATATATGACGTGTTTTCAGGTGTTGCGTTGGTTTGCAAATATATAATGAAAGGATGGAAAGAAGTTAAAGCTGAATATGCTGACAGAGAAAATCCTGAGGAGGTGCTGAATGTCCTGTCCTATCTGGAAATGGTGGAGAAAGTCAAGCACAGCAATGATGAGACAGAAGTCATCACTATGATAGAGGAGCATGCATTAGAGGAGGAACAGCTGCTGACCCACCATTTAAAGTCCAAACATGTAAGTGTAATAACATAGCAATATGTTTGGTTTGTGCATTCCTTTCAGTTGGTGCAAAGGGGCAGAAGGGGCTGTCCTCATACCTGAGGTCAGAGGGACCAAAATGTTATACTAATAAGTGAACCAAGAGTGAGACCGTGTGCAGGAGTCTTCTGAACTGTTTTCAGCTAAGTGCCTCTCCTACGCACCTGCTGCCCAGTCAGGTGTACAGACTCTATACAGAAACAAGTATTTAACTGTACATTAAAAACAACTTTTCTGTTTCAGTTTAGCTTTTTTTATATACTGTATGTCTAATTTATAGTAGGTCTTATTTTCTCCTTTGGTCACAGGTATGGAAAGCTTTGTTGAAGGAGATGCCTCTTCAATCATTGATGAAACGTTTAGGAAAAATGACAGCAAAAAGAATTCTTGAGCCAGGAAGCTCTGAAACGCAGGCAGTTTGTGACCGTATCCAGTGTGATGCGGTCCTTAAAAAAGTAAGGCCTGTTATGTCTATCTGTTATGTTTTTTATAATTGCATTTATTAGATATACAATGGTACAAGTAGTTGTGCTTCAGTATTCACTTGTACTTAAGCAAAGTGGAATTAGAAGTAATGAAGCAAATTGTAGTTGCACTGACCTATACTATAAACCTGATGGAAATGTGTTATGTTTTACTTAGGATAATATACTAAGTATATATGTTTTCCCAACAGGCCCGAATCCATCCTTTCAGTATCCTTGTGGCTTTAGAAAATTATAAAAAAGGACAAGGCTATCAAGGTAAAACAAAATGGGAAACAGACAGCAACATTATCCATGCCATGGACTCTGCATTTTATAAAAGTTTTATGGTACATGTTTTTGATTATACAATAATGGAGAATTGGCATTTTTAATTGTAACAACGGTGTTCAAACTGTTATTATTTTCAGTATTTGGAACCTTTGGATAAGAACTTTGTGATTGCAGTGGATATTAGCACATCCTTGAACAGTATTGTTCCAGGGACATCCGTGAGCACTGCTGTAGCTGCAGCTGCAATTACCATGGTACAAGCTTTTTTGTTATGCCAAGTGCCTATTTTTTTTTACATTTCAAGCTCATAGTCACTTCTGTTTCGAACATTAATGTATGCATCTTTTTTCCCCCAAGGTTTTTGCATCTACCGAGGCAAACACGCAGGTTCTAGCTTACTCTGGTGGATCCCTGATACCATGCTCTGTGGCAGCAGGCATGACACTAGAGCAAGTAACAGCCGAACTGGTAAAGGTAAAACATCATTTTATTGATCAAGTTTATAAATGCATGAAATACTTGGAGCCTGACTTACACAATTGAAATTTTACAGACCCCAAATGAGAGTACAGACTGCACCCTCCCAATGGCCTGGGCCACAGAAAACAAAAAAATTGTTGATGTTTTTATTATATTGACCAACAACCCAATTTGGGCTTTTAGGGCTAGCCCAGTGGAGGCTCTAATGAAGTACAGACAAGTATGTTATTTCCCTGTCTCAGTAAATTAGCCCAGGTCTATGCTGTGTAAAAATTATCTTCTAGGTCTGGTGTTTTTTCTACATAATTCCTATTTTGACTGTAACATTTAGTTGTACAGAATAATTTCTAAAATTTAGCATGTCACAACTAGATTCAAATTAAGACAGCTTTGAAAAACAAAACATTAACTTCCTTTTCTTATTCCTGAAAATAGAAAATGGGGACTTTCTCCAAGTTTGTGATGTGTGGGCTAACATCCATTGGACATGCTGTTGCCGATACGCCTGACCGTGGTGTCCTCAGCGTCTGTGGATTTGACCTTGGTGCAATAACACTAATTCAGAACATGGCCCAGGATTTGATTTAGGACTTGTCGTCATTTAGAGAAAAAAATGACCAAAATGGCCTTTTTCAAATGTATGTGTAACTCAGTAGGCTGTATTTGCTCATTTCATCAATAATATTACATTAATAAATAGAGGTTTCCAGCGGGCTGGACCACTACTGAATTTAGTTTCAATGTTTTTTCTAACAGGAAATGTATTCTCAAACTCCACTGAGAGCTTTAGCTTGAGATGTGCGAGTAGACATGAAGGCGTCAATACTTTTGCTCAATACCAAACTGTAGGTATTGATACTCTAGTAGAATTGTTAGGCACTTTTTTTGCACTAAAATATTGAAGTATTCCTTAGTCATTCAAGAATGCACTTCAAAACTCAATTAAATGTCTGCTGCTCCTCAATTCGCTTGAGTTCCAAAACATTTACCATACAAACAAGTAGAAATGGTGTTAATTTTATTTATTACTGTGTATCGGTCTCGGTGTTGTTAATACCAGCTTTGGCAACAGCACTGGCCCAAAGCATGGTCAATTCCTGCCTCAACATTCTTTGTTGTGGTGACTGAGTGGCCCAGTAGTAATCTCGTTTGTTTTTTCTGTATTTTTTGTATAAATATGACAGTTGATACATGGTTTGTTCGGTCAATCAACAGAACTGGTCAGAAATGTAGGCTACTATATACTAAATGTACAATGTTGTTTTGCATTGCTGCATCAAAACTAATCTGCATTAGCTTCTATAGATATAGGGGAAGGGGAAATGTCTGTCATGATTTTAAAAATGTAAAGGTTTTCTGCCATTGCCCAGATGTCTTCACAACAGTACTTTGTTGTTGTTTATATACAGTCTATCCATTTAGCATTTTCAAAAATGTATTTTAAGCCTGAACTTGTTTTAAGCCTGAAGATTTTTTTCCCCTTAACATTGTTTTGTTACCTTGTAGCCTACATTTTGGCTTGTGTGCTTTGTCATTGACTATGCAATGATTGTTTAAAAAAAAAAAAAAAACAGTAGCTGTCAAACTTTTCACATCAAGTAAAGTAACCTCCCACCAGGGCTAGTCTCTCATTGATGTCAATAATTAATGCAAGTATTAGCTACATGAAATTGAAGTAATTAGTCTAAAATAAGTTTGAAATGGCAGAGAACCTAGAGTATACATACCACAGTTTGAGAAACACTTGTATAAAACACTTGTATATTTTGTAATTAAGTTAATAAAGTCATTTTCTCATTTTCCAGCATTACTGTTTTATTTAATGTAGCCATTAGGCTAATGATTCAAGATGGTTTATTTGTCATATGCAGGATCAACACAAGTTCAACAATGCAATGAAATTCTTAGGATCAGAAGAACCATTGATTGCTAAGATAGTCAAGAAGTACTAATAGCATGCAATAATAGTTATGATAAAGTTGCAAAAAGTGCAGGGGGAAAGGTAAACAATATAATTTAAAAAAATGTAAATGTAATGTAAAATATAATGCAAAGGTACAGGTAGGATTAAATAAGGTGGAAGTAAGGTATTTCACAGATTGCACATAAATTGCACGTGGGTTATTGCACAGGTAACGGTAGCATTTACAGTGAGGTAGTGACATACATGATATATTCATATTGAGCAGCAGCAGTAAACATGCATAATGAAATGTAGTTTAGTGCAGTATTATTGAGAGTTCAGTATTTAGAGTATTATCCAGAGTTCAGTAGTCCGACAGCTTGGGGGGTAATAGCTGTCTTTGAGTCTTTTTGTGCGTGCTGGCAGGCTCCTGTATCGTCTACCAGAGGGGAGCAGACGGAAGAGTCCTTGTGCCGGATGAGTATGGTCCTTAGTGATGCCGTGTGCCATACGCAGGCCCCTGCTGTGGTAAATGTCCTGGATGGAGGGGAGACTGCTGCCAGTGATGTCCTCTGCCGCTCGCACCACCCTCTGTAGTGCTTTGCGGCTCTGAGCAGTGCAGTTCCCATACCACACTGTGATGCAGCCCGTCAGCAGGCTCTGGATGGTGCACCTGTAGAAGTTTGTGAGGATGCTGGTGTTCATACCAAACTTCCTCAACTTCCTCAGGAAGTAGAGTCTTTGCCGGGCTTTCTTAACCACAGTGTCTGTATGTAGTGTCCAGGACAAATCCTCAGTGATGTGTACCCCATGGCAATGACATAAGAAGGCTGAGTAACATTCAGTATTCAAACCTGGAAAAAGAAACTTTGGAAAAGCATTTTTGTTGTTTAATATCCAGATGATCCTTCTTGACAAACACCATGACTTATTGTGTTAAATAATGAATAGAGTAGGATTCTTAAATGCAGATGTAGGCTTTATTGCTTACTCAGCTTTGACCGTGATTCGCACTCGGTCAGTTTCTCGTGGTCACTTCATAGTTTCTCATGGTCAGTTTCTCGTGGTCACTTCAGAGGTCTGCACACCTTTAGGGTCTTGCTGAAATACGCACAGGCACTTTACAGGACACACCGTGTTGTTAAGTGGGGTCCTTTAAACACACCACAGGACAAGTGAAGATGGCGGACGTGCTGAGCGTTCTCCGTCAGTATAACATCCAGAAAAAGGAGATCGTCGCTAAAGGAGATGAAGTTATATTTGGAGAATTTTCGTGGCCGAAAAATGTTAAGACGAATTACATAATTTGGGGGTGAGTCGTTTTTTCAAATATGAATGGATTTGGTTAGCCTTAGCAGTTAGCCTACAAGCTGCATTGGAAGAACGGCTGCGTTGTGCGCGAGCCAAACAACTCTGCGCACTTAAGCTACGAAGTTCACAAATGTTGTATATTTGATAGAATCTCTGTTGGACATTACATATTATCGGGCAGGCACTTAATGCAACCCGTTGTGCGTGTTGATCATTGTCTTACCAGATTTAAAATCAATACTTAAAGTTGCAGTGAAATCTGCAAGTAAAATTTATCACCCCAAGGTTTCGTGGGCTTTAAGTGGATTTTATTGTGTCTCGTCTCATTATCCACCGTCTGCTATGTTCTAGCGAAATGGCCATATAGATCTTCAGGTCTTCGTTATTTGGTTGTTACGTTGTTTAATGAAATTCTGTTTCCCCTCATGTTCTTCTCCCCAGAACTGGTAAAGAGGGACAACCAAAAGAATATTATACATTGGACTCAATCTTATTCTTACTCAACAATGTGCATCTTCCTCACCCGTCGTATGTGCGGAGAGCTGCCGTAAGTTAAATTTACTGTCACTAAAAGGCTAACTCTGTTTGTAAGCCTAAACCATAACCAATATTTTCATCTTTTATAGACTGAGAATATTCCAGTTGTTAGGCGACCTGATAGAAAGGGCTTACTGTCCTATCTCAATGGCGAGAGCTGTAAGTTGTTTATTCTGAAACTTTTGCGATTAGTGTCTTCTTAACATACATGCAAAATGCCTGTGTTTTCCCCCCCAGCTACATCGACAAGTATTGACAGAAGTGCACCCATAGAAATTGGTTTGCAAAGGCCAACACAAGGTAATATTTTTTTGAGCTATTGATAATGTAGTATGTTTGTGACCAGTGATGGTTAGTTTTCTTTTTTCAGTAAAAAGAGCAGCAGATGAAGTATCTTCTGAAACAAAAAAACCTAGAATTGAGGTAAAGAATTGTGGTACTATGGCCAGTCTTTTGGTATGGTTTAGGATTGATTATCAGGAAATCAGGACTAATTTCTTTATATATTTTGTATGTTCTGAGGATGAAGAACGAGTGCGTCTGGACAAAGAGCGCTTGGCGGCTCGTCTTGAGGGACATAAGGAAGGCATTGTACAGACAGACCAGATCAGGTTTGAATACTGCTTATTTATCCATGTAAATATATTGTATTCTACTGAAGTAGAATTTAAATTATACAATGATGTTTTCCAGATCATTGTCTGAAGCCATGTCTGTGGAGAAAATTGCAGCCATCAAGGCCAAGATCATGGCCAAGAAGCGCTCTACCATCAAAACTGATCTGGATGATGACATTACCCTGAAGCAGAGAAGCTTTGTAGATGCAGAGGTGGATGTTACCAGAGATATTGTGAGCAGAGAGAGGGTCTGGAGGACCAGAACAACCATTCTACAGAGCACTGGCAAGGTTTGTGTACATCTGTTACTACATTTTAACTTTTAATAATGCAGTGTAGGACTTATTATGGATTTTTTTTCCACAATAGAAATTTTGATTATTATTTTATTTATTTTTAGTATGGTATTTGAGTATTTTGAGCAAGTATGGTGCATCATCACGTTTAAAATTTAAGAGAACAAATATTAAATAAATAAATGATACATGCGTAGATCTAAGGGGTTCCAACCTGCAACTTTTTCAAGCACTGAAACCCACATTATCAAGATTTGCTAATGGATTACACACTTTGTAATAATCAGGTGTAGTCATGCTAGGCCTGTCACGGTTATTACAATATTACCTTATTCAATACATGACTAATGGAACAATATATTTTGAGGCTCAATTTTTATTGTGGATATTTTTTCTTTGCAATAATGGGCAGATTTTAGCCATTTTTTATATATTACGATAACATTTGAGTTATAGAGGGTGGAATAAATGACTGCTATGGCTTATCTGTTCATTCTGCCATCTGTTTATTTTTTATATACCCTTTCTTTTAAAAATGGATTTACTGGGATTATCCTGCTTTGTGTCAGTGGTATAAAGAAGTTTCAATGTTATCATTTATGCCTGTAGCAAAATATAAAATGTGTCAAATCAGGCTTAAATCATGCTGAATTTATTTAATTTCATTAACTATTAATTCATTATTGTATATTTTTATATTGTATATTTTATCTTGCATTATATTATATTATTGTGTGAGCTACAGTTTCCAAATAATTTCCTTTGTAGATCAATAAAGTTTAATTGCACCAGCCTACTTCCGTATTTAGCCACTAGATGGCAGCAGTACAATTGAATCTGGGGTCTAGTTCAAGTATGCTTCTCTGCAGAGGAAAAATGTGAATGTTTAAGATCTACATGATTTTGTAAAAGGAAAAAAATATAAAATATTGCTCTTTTAAAAGTACCACTCAGTTTAATCATTTGTTCACTCGCACCTGGTGGTGATAAGCTAATTTCTGTAACCACAGCAGCTCTTGGGGTAGTGCCTTATGCCCCTCTGGAAAGACTTATAGCCATAGTTACCCTTTTATCAAAAGCAAAGTATGAAAGGATTTAAAATGAACAAACAAAAAACACTGAATTGACACTTATTTCTTCTCAGAATTTCTCCAAGAACATCTTTGCCATCCTTCAGTCAGTTAAAGCCAGGGAAGAAGGTCGTGCTCCAGAGCAGAGACCTGCACCAAATGCCCCACAAGTGGTGAGAACTAAAAGGATAATTTGAAAAGATACTGTTATTATTACAATTAATTTGTTTTAAATAATTTCAATTTCAGGATTCTTCTATTAGAAATAAACAGCCAGTGCCAACGGCCTACAATAGATATGACCAGGAGCGCTTCAAAGGAAAAGAAGGTGAGGTGAACTTTTAGCTGATTTGAATAACTAATACTTTTAACAGGTTTTCTTAAGTGTTGCTTTTCTACATTTGTTTAGAAACTGAGGGATTTAAAATTGATACCATGGGTACTTACCACGGCATGACCCTGAAGTCGGTGACGGTGAGTCTACACTGAATGATAGGAACCTTTTTATATACCATACAGTGTAACTATAAATGTAAACACAATGTAATGGTTTCTTTATTTTATCCATGTGACCTTGAACTAGTTCTAGAAATAGACCAAGATTTCTCTCAAACTATTCAGAGAAGATCCAAATTGGCCTTTATGTAAGTTTTGTTTTTGTTTTTGTTTTTTTTCTTTTCTTTTCTTTTCTCCAGTATCACTAATGTTCAAATGAATATGCATACTAGTGTTTTTTTGTTTTTGGCTAAAGTAATCTTAAATTGGTATTAAGTATTTTATTGAACACACCATCTCATTCTCCCATTTATTGCACATTTTTGGATGCACATTAAAACTCTAAATGATATCAACTACACAGATGTATACATTTTCATGAGCAGTTTATATAATGTACTGTTGAACACAAACCTGTAAATGCACAATCAAGCCATATTTGGAGTTCAGTTAAGTTTGTTTCAGTGCAGTCTTTTGGAGTGTGTCCGACTCATCCTTTCCTTCAGTGCATTGATGCAGGCATTGTGTTTGTTGCTTTGCAGGTGATGCCAGTATTTCAGTAGCTCATTTGGATGAAACCCATGTGAGGTTATCAGGTGGCTGTACTTGCAGCTTGAGTAAGAAACTCTCCAGTGGTTGAATAAGAACTCATTTGGGGGAGGTGTGGGTTCAATGCCGAGCTCAGCTAGACAGACTCCTACATATACATCTTCCAGATGTAGATAGCGAATGTTTAGTGACACTCTGTAGATCTTCCTTGCCAAGTCTCCAGAGAAGACATAGCCTGTTCCAGAACAGAACGTGGGGTATTTGTTGCCTGGGTAGGCTTCTGGAGGCATGTACCACTTACTATTTTTGTTTCGATTTGGTGCAAAGCCTCTCATGTTATTTCCTGTAAAGTAATTTATTCTGTGTGTCAGGTCTGGTCTAAGTAATTTCTGTATTAGATATTCTGTGTTGACAAACATGTCGCTGTCTGTCTTCATCACATATGCAGCATGTGGACAATATTTTGATACCCAGTTTATTCCCATCATTGTTTTAACAGTCAAGTTTTTATAGGAGTCCAGAAAGTTTTGTTGAATAATATCATGATGCCTTTGACTCTCCGATTCCAGCATCTTTTGCTGTACAAGCCCCAGCTCACCTTCATTTTTTCCTAACAAAAACAAGCGTATAAAGCCCAAAGCAGGAGCAACACTCTCATTTCCCCATGTCTGACGAATAGCATTCCTCGCCTCTACCTGGCGAGCCTCAGTAGCTATCAACAACACCAGAAATGGTACAAGTTTCCCCTCTGAGCACTTGTTTTGTTCATTTATGATGTAATCAAAAGGCCCATCTGACATCAATTCTTGTGGCTCAGTTTGTGTGCCATTGGTAGTCAGTGAGTCCAGAGCAGGCTCTTCCTGAAGAGAGGAGAGGCCTATGTTCTCATGTGAGGAGGAGTTGTCCACATTAATGGTTGGCTGTGGGATTATAACATAGTGCCACGTGCTACGTTTGGAGCTCATGTTTGATTTGGCTTTGGTTGACTCAAGCTTCTCTCCTCCAAATACCACAGGATGTCCCCTCCACCATGGCAAACCTATGAGCTGTGGTAGCCACACCTGGTGGACTAGAAAGATCAATAATCCCAACAAGGAGAGAAGATAGAGAAGTTTAGCTGCATGTGTGCAGCAGTGTCTGCGTCTCCACTGCATAACTTCAGCACAGCTCTTCATTCAGTTATCGTGCTGCAGGGCAAACCACAGGGATCCCTGATGGATCCTGAAAATATATATAAAAAAAATATTATCTCTTTTATGCCATTTTATTGTAGAGGTCTTCAAAACAAAGCCGTTGAAAATGTCAAATGCAATATCTACTATAGCTGTTGCCATACTTGGTTCCCCAGACTAGTGTTCTTTCACTTATTTACTTATATATAGAGTTACACTCTACCCTCTTGAAAGACCCCATCAACACAAAGAGCGGTTTGTCAGGCATCTGAAGCTCTGACGTTAAGCTGCTTTTGAGCTGTGTCACTGAAAATGACCCACTGTCTACATCACAGCAACTCTGGCACACAACCAGTTCTGCTGCTGTTTATCAGTGATACTTGCCTCAAACCCACCTCTTGTTGCTTTGAAGTAGGCGCTGCGCATGTTGCACTTTTTTCACTGATTGAACTAGGACACACCAGCTTCGGTTGACATCAGTTTCCTGTTTAATGGATGGCAGCTGGTCAGTCACTTTGACAGGAAGCAAACTGCGATGTAACCCATAAAAATTCAACTCTGCAGAGCTGTATTTGTATGTTGAGCAGGCTGTGATGCGTCCAAGGATGTATGCTAACAGCTTTGCTGCTACATCTGACTGAAGGAAAAATACTGAGGTTTGTCTTGAAGTAATTTTCACAGCCATACCCTTCAGAAATCTTAATGATCCTGGCTTGTATCCAGTTTCTCAATGTCTGCGTTCCTCATTTTTCAATTCCGCATTTCTCCCATCCATTATTTTTGTTCCAATGCCATGCCCCTTTTCAGCCTTGTATTCTGCTGCTTCTTCACTGCGTCCAAACGAGCGGGTGTGAGTGGGGGGAGGAGAGATGATGTGGCTTGGGGCTTTGTGGCAGTGCGCACTCCCCATTACCACGTCACGGTGCCTCTGCCGCGCAACAGCAGCAGGGAAGGGGGGGGGGGGGGGGCTTCGAGCTAACCCATTTGTATTCACGCCCACTCTCCATCAGAAGCATTCAAGCTTATCTCAATCTGCTATGCTGCTGGAATTGGAGAGGTGTTGCCACATTCTCAGATTACCCACTTAAAGCGTGATTATTTATGTTTATTAGAAAGAAGTTCCATTTATCTGCCTGCCATGTCAGTGCTCTGGTTTAATAGTGTCTGGAACCTGTTGGCGGTAGTAGTGATTGAATAGATGCTTGTACATCCACCCAAACAAGGGAAACTACTCATTAGACCATTTAAATACTGTGTTGCTGTAGTGCATTTTGGCTCATTCATTTTTCATTGACATAGCCATTGACTGTTGGGGTGTGAGTGTTTATTTTATTTTATTTTTAAGTCAGGGGAGCACAGCTGGCTGTGCTGCAGATGAGATGTCATTGACACTGCTGCTGCAGTAGTGCCGATTGTCTGCCAGGCCTCTGGACCCTCTTGCTGCTTGTGTCATTGTTTTTGTATTGGACAGTGTCTGATGATTAATCAGTTTAGAATGAAATGGTGACATTTTTGATCGATATTATTTAACTGAGACATTCACACACAATATATAATGTTTTACAACAGTGTTTCCCAACCTTTTTTGTCTTGTGTACCCCCTGAGCCTTTTTGTCACACCTCGAGTACCCCCTCACTCATACATGTTGATAATTCTCCAAAAGTAGAACGTGACACAACAGATTATTAAATGAAAATCATTTCATCTCCTTAATTTGAAAATTTAATTCTCAGACATTTTCTCTTTAACACAAATTTACGAAAATTAGAATTTAAAAAAATAAAAATCTCTCCCTGTGCCTCCTGCAGTGTGTTCGCGTACCCCTAAGGGTACTTGTACCCCTGGTTGGGAAACACTGTTTTACAATATAGATTCAGTTTATATTTGGCAGCTGTGACATGCCTCTGACATACAGGCAGATACTGTGTACAGATTCCTCCTCAGTCTACACTGGTTCTACATGACCCCATTTTCCTTTTTGAATATATATCTTTTTTTCTTTTTAATCAGGAAGGAGCATCTGCACGGAAAGCCCAGACGCCAACCCTGCAGCCTGTCCCTCGCCCAGGTTGGCAAACACTTCACGAACTTGAATACATTTTTGTTACTGGCATGAAAATGCCAAATTCAAAACTTGACTTCAAGGTCTAAAAAAGATGTGTGCATATTCTACAAAACATAAGAAAGTTTTGTAACAAATTTTTAGATACATAAGCCAAAAACAAATGGTAGACTAACTTTCTAACTTAGACATTGCTTGTGACACACACTAACTTGCTGTGACACTCATTAACCTATTGTGATTCTTGATGTGATAAAAATTCAGTTGCATTTTTAAGTTAAAGGGACAGTGTGTAAGATTTTTACCCGTTAATTACCGAAATTGAAGATACCCATTCAAAAATACATTGTTTTCCAAGCCTTTTCACTTCCATCATGAAATCAAAGTATTGATTTGTTGGACTTGGATATAGTCGCATAAAAGGGGGATCTTCCCCATATAGAGGCAGCCATTTTGATTACGAGAGCCGCAGAAGGACATTTGGGCTCCGCCTTCGCCTTTTCTTTATACAGTAGTTGTCAAAGGGCTCGTGGTTTTCACACAACGAGATAGTACGCATTTGGATAAACGACGACAAGCATGTTGCCGGATCACACTTACTCCGCACATACGTCGCAGGAGCAAGCACCTTCATCTAAGAGGAAAAGAAGGACATAGCACCTACTGCGGCTGGGGCTTTGTTGCAGCGCGGGCCCGCACCCCGGGTTCAGACCGACCTCCGCGGTCCGGTTCCCGATTCCCCCCACCCGCGCACAGCGCCGGGTGCGCTTCACACGTGCGTGCGGTTCGTGCACGGCTGCCGGAACCCACCTCCGGGTACGCCGAGCTCTCCGCGTTACGGCGCCCCCGGGTGACCCTCGAGGTCTGCCGTAGCTAGGACAGGAATTGCAATACCAACCATCCACCAATGCGCCATCGATCCTACACACTGTCCCTTTAAAGGTACACTGTAACTTTGTGGAGGTGGCATCTCACCTGCATTATTCCATGGAAATGGAAAATTAAAACTTCAGCGCGTTCTCCATGGAGACAGTAGTTTTCTGTAACAACCGTGTTCCTGCACAACTTTTACATGACGTGTTTAGAACATAAATAAGCATTAAACAAAATTAATAAGATGGATTACAACAGAAATAGGATAAAACTGCTCTGGTTGATTTGGTCCGAAGGTAAGATCTATATGAGAGATTTTATTATTTTATTATATTTAGTATTTATATTATATTTTTGATTGTGTCAAAGTCCAGACAAAGAGCTGACCAGGTCATTTTCAGAGCAGCCATTCTGAGTTAAAAATTAGTAGAACAGAAGAGCAACCATGAAGAGAAGCAGGACAAATACAAGGACAAAGAAATTGAGAGAAAGGAGCAGGACGATGGAGAGGAGTAAGAGGAAAGGAAGGAGGAAACGATGTGCCATTACAAAGTTACCATTTCCTCAGGACACCCGAACATGATCTGGTCTGATTCCGCTGCTGAGGCTTATGATTCAACCAGAGTGAGGTCAGCCAGTTTGTGGAGGAGTTTGATGGTCTCTCAGATTTGTTCCACCTTTATGTATCCAGAAGTGTCAACATGTTTTTGAGGCGTTCCTCTGTCAGGGTTGTGGAGATGTGTAACTGGCTGGTCCTGTCTGGTGACTAATGGGTTAGTCCAATGCCCTAATAACCTCTCACCTTTGACCCTTTGTCTGCTGTGCACCTGCACCGTTAGATTCATTTTCAAGTCATATTTTGAGCTCTTAACTTTTTCCTCATCTTGGCTGTTGATCTACTATTTCAGTCATCTGTACGACAGCCCCAAGAGCCTGATAGTTGTGTGTTGACATAGTTGCCACAGGGGGGCAGTCACAGCTGGACTCATAGCTTTACCTTCAGACCAAAGCAATCAGATCAGTTTTGTCTGGATTTCTGTTGGAATTCATCTTGTTTTAGTCATGACATGCATTATAAACGCATGTCATGACTAAAACATAATAATAGTCATGACATGCATTATAAACGCATGTCATGACTAAAACATAATAATAGTCAATAATAGTCAATGGGTATGTCATTTTTTCACACACAATCCTCTCCAAATCAAAATACAATAATACACCAATTTTTCCCACCATAAGTTATTGACATACAATGCCTTAAGAAAGTATGAATTATTTTTTTTACCTTTTGCCACATTTCAGGCTTCAAACATAAAGATATAAAATTGTGAAGAATCAACACCAAGTGGGACACAATCGTGAAGTGGACCAAAATGTATATATTTTAAACTTTTTTTTTTTTTTTTTTTTTACAAATAAACTGAAAAGTAGGATGTGTGAAATTATTCACCCCCTTTTCTCTCACCCAACTGATTCCAAAAGTTCCCTGATGATTTCTGAATGATCCAGTGTTGACCTAAATGACTGATGATAAATGAAGGCCACCTCTATGTCTCAATATTGCACCTGCTTTGTGGTGATCTCAGAGGTCTGTTAAAAGAATATTGGGGAGCTAACAGTATAATGAAGACCAAGGAACACACCAGGCAGGTCCAGGCTAAAGTTGTGGAGAAGTTTTAAAGCAGGATTAGGATATAAAAAGATTTCACAAGCTTTAAACATCTCATGGAGCACTGCTCGATCAGTCATATTGAAATGGAGAGCGTATCGGACCACTGCGAACCTAACAAGACCCGGTCGTCCCTCTAAACTTTCAGCCCAAACAAGTAAAGCACTGACCAGAGATGCAGCCAAGAAGCCCATGATCACTCTGGATGAACTGCAGAGATCTACAGCTAAAGTGGAGGAATCTGTTCATAGGTCAACTATTAGTCACACACTGCACAAACCTGGCCTTTTATGGAAGAGTGGCAAGAAGAAAGCCATTTCTCAAAGAAAACCATAAAGTCCCGTTTGACGTTTGCCACAAGTCACCTGGGAGACACAACAAACATGTGGAAGAAGATGCTCTGGTCAAATGAGACCAAAATTGAACTTTTTGGGCTGAATGCAAAACCTTATATTTGGTGAGAAAGTAACATTACACTAATGACCGGAAGGACAAGATCGCGGATACAAGTGGTCAAAATGAGTTTCCTCGGCAGAGTGGCTGGGCGCACCCTTAGAGATAGGGTTGAGAGGAGCCAGCTGAGGAGGCTCGGGCATCTGTTCTGGATGCCTCCTGGACGCCTCCCTCGGGAGGTGTTCCAGGCATGTCCCACCGCGAGGAGGCCCCGAGGAAGATCAAGGACACGCTGGAGGGACTATGTCTCTTGGCTGGCCTGGGAACGCCTTGGGTTCCCCCCAGAGGAGCTGAAGGAAGTGTCCTGGGTGAAGGAGGTCTGGGAATCCCTGCTTAGACTGTTACCCCCGTGACCCGGCCCCGGATAAGCGGAAGAAAATGGATGGCTGGATGGATGGAAGTAACACTGCACATCACCCTGAACACTCCATCCCCACTGTCAAACATGGTGGTGGCAGTATCGTGGTCTGGGGCTGCTTTTCTTCAGTAGGGTTAGGGAAGATGGTTAGCGTTGATCAGGGATGAAAGTCTTCTGCTTTTTTGCCAGCCGCCGGGGTCATTTTTTATATCGGTACAAATCCGTTGAGAAAGATTTTGGGTGTATATATATTTATACTTGTGTTTAGGGTTGCCAACCGTCCCTTGAAAAACGGAATCATTCCGTATTCAGAAACAAAAGTACGCGTCTTGTATTAAACTTCTACCAGTGTGCGCTAGCCCATGTGCTCGTCTGGAGCTGCGGACACCGCGTTCGCGTAGCTTGTCCGTGTAGCTTGTCCGTGTAGCTTGTTCGTGTGTACCTTTGCGTACCAGCGTGTGTCACAGAGCAGGTTAAACCTTATAAAACATCCTACCTGTCCGTGCCTCAAGTGAGAGCACCGCTCCTCGACTTTTCAGGCTCTCGCTCCTCCTGCTCAATGATCCTAAACATAAAGCAAAATCTAAAAGAGAATGGTTCAAAACTAATCTTTTCCAGGTGTTAGCCAATGGCCAAGTCAAAGTGCAAACCTAAATCCAATTGGGAATCTGTGGAAATATCTGAAAACTGCTGTTCACAAACGCTCTGTCTAATCTTACGGAGCTCAAGCTGTTTTGCAAGAAGAAGCAACTTTATTGATCTCACGCTGGAGAAATTCTTCTCTGCATTTAACCCATCCTGTTATTAGAAGCAGTGGGCAGCACATTACTGCACCCGGGGACCATCTCCATGTTCTTCTTGCTTCGGCTTGGTCAGGACCTAAGCTGGAGGATTTTTACCTATGGTGCATGTTTTGGGTTGATGGGGGAAACCGGAGTGCCCGGAGGAAACCCACCCAGACACGGGGAGAACATGCAAACTCCACACAGAAAGGCTCAGGCGACCCGGGGATCAAACCCAGACCATGCATGCAAACTCCACACAGAACACACACAGAAAGGGCGACCCGGGGATCGAACCCGGAACCTTCTTGCTGTGATGCATGAGTGCTACCCACTCAGCCACCGTGCAGCAAGGACGAATGGGCAAAAATTTCAGTCTCTAGATGTACAAAACTGATAGAGACTGCCCCAAAAGACTTGCAGCTGTAATTGCAGCAATAGGTGGTTCTACAGACTTTGACTACTTTTCAGTTTTTTATCTGTAAAAACAAAAACGGTTTAAAATATCAAATGCATTTCGTTCCACTTCACAATTGTGTCCAACTTGGTGTTGATTCTTCACAAAAAGATTCAATTTTCTATCTTTGTTTGAAGCCTGAAATGTGGCAAAAGGTCAAAAAGTTCAAGCAGGGGCTAATATTTCGCAAGGCACTGTATACTAGGCTCTAATAAATTTAGCTCAAGTTTTCCACGTCACTCTTTAAATTTTGAAAATATGTAATTTTTCAATGTTTGATTTACTTAGTTTTCCTTTTGAAGGTAAAATTGGCTTATTTAAAAAAAAATATTATAATGTATCCAGAAAGTGTTTCCACATGTATGGACAGAGAGCTGAGTTTTGAAAGTAGAAAAAAAAAATCTGTGAATTTTGTGGCCGTTAAAAAATGGGGACCTCGTCTGTCTCAATGGTAACAAACGTGAGGTGTTTTTTTTTTTTTTTTTTTTTTTTTTTTTTTACATAATCCTCTCCCATTCAAAACGGTTTTCTCCAAACATAAATTGTACCAGAGGGTTAAAATGTAATATTTGGCAAAGTGTTTTAACATCTTGGGGGGGTTGCTAAAGTTTTAGAAACAGATTTTAAATTATAGGTCTTGTGGGCATTTGTTACCACATAGCTGAGCACACTTTAACTTTAAATATACATTTGTCTAGTCCATAGAAAAATAGGTTTATTTCTAGAACCAGGGGGTGGGTGGTCACTGTTGCCTGACCAACCAGTCCCTTCTACATTCTGATTGAATCCACAAGGGTCTATAATCGGACCATAGACCTTGAAAAACCTCTGTCCAAACTTGAGACACTCCAACCACTACTGCTAATTTGTAACACATAATAATAATAATAATAATAATACTGAAATGTGACAAGACATCTCTTCTTGAAAATTCTTTTATCATTCAGAATAAAATGTATAACTTCTCTTACCTGAGACTAATGACTTTAGTGGTTTGATTGTTGATTCTGCAGAAACTTTTTTGGTTTTTTTTCCCCCTTCTTTGCTCGTAAGCCATCATGTGTTTTGTTTTTTGTTTTTTTTACATAAACAGAGCATGTGTTCCCTCTCACATTGGGGAGATGTATACGTTCTAGACCTGGCAGTCTTTTGTAAAGTTTTGTCAAAGTGTGATTCTGGCTAGCCAGGTAACTAGTACAGATATATAGGAAACCGATGGAGAACAGAACACTGACGATAAAGACGTAGTCAAAGCTGCTCTTTATGGAATGCCACTTTCTCTTCGTGAGGCTGACTCTGGATTCTTTTAAAAAGTAGCTGAAGGCACTCCTGTTCAAAAAAGCTTTTGGTTGACTAAGTCCTATGACCCTATTGTACTTATTGTTTTATGGTGTACTTACTCTCTGTAAAGCATTTTGTGATTTTTAAGTGCTATATAAATCAAATTTAAAAACACACAGGGTACTAGTTAATGGTTCCAACAAACAGCAGCTCCAACTGACAGACTGTAACAATGACAGTAGTTTGCTGAAATGCGTATGCGCAGAGTGGAACTACAGACACAACATTTTTTAAAAATCGTATTTCTTGCCTAGAAAGTTAAACATGTGGCTTTATTAATAGTAAAGCCACAGTATGTGCAGTGTAGTGAAATTTGCTAAGAATGAAAAGGGGAATTTATTCCCCCCCGTAAGTCAAAATCATACTCTTTCTTCCATAATTATCCTTGCAAGCCTAGATATAGCATAGCTGTGCATTGATGCCAAAGATTTACCTGTTGTTTTATTACACTAAAGCTCTTGTTGAATGTGAGTTTTATTTATATATTTATTCACATTACAGTGTCACAAGCTCGACCACCCCCCAACCAGAAAAAAGGTAAAGGATTTTATCCATTGATCATCAATATTCTCTCTTGTTGTAATGTTTTGAACAATCCAGGTATTTAATAGCCTTGCATGCAAAATATTCTGTTCTGTACAATTATTAGGCTCCCGGACACCTATAATCATTATCCCTGCTGCTACCACATCTCTCATTACTATGCTCAATGGTAAAGATCTTCTCCAGGATCTCAAGTGAGTTTACATGTTTGTTTTTTACATGTACATGTATTTACATGTATTTATTTACAATTCATGCTGTAATGATAATTGTACTTTAATTAACTACAATGAATGTCACAGGTTTGTGACGTCAGATGAAAAGAAGAAACAAGGTATCCCTCGAGACAATGAAGTGCTTCTTCAGAGACGCAAAGACCAGATCCAACCAGGTGGCACAACCCTCAGTGTCACCGTCCCCTACAGAGTCATTGATCAGCCTCTAAAACTGGCCCCACAAGATTGGTCAGTAATTGTTTTTTATTTATTTAAAACGAGGACAGTGAACAGAAAACCTTAAAAGTTGTATAGAGTATTTTCCACGGAATGAGAAATCCAGTGACTGTCCTTTTTCAAATTTTCATATGTGAAAGGGGGAGAGGGGGAGGGGTCTGACATGACTGTGGTGTGGAGTTTCAGGGCAGGTTTAGTCCTGTTTTTGTCCTAGTTTAGCCCTGGTTTATTCCTGGTTTATTACTGCTTTAGTTCTATTTTAGTCCCAGTTTAGTGCACACGCTAATGTTGACACAAGACTGCTGCTTTCACCTAATATCTCCATTTGATGCAGAAATGATATGATGATAATGACTCACCCCGTGTCACTCTGTTGTCGGATAATTCGCGTGTCTCCACGTGTATTCGCATATGCACGTATATCCCCGGACTTTCTACTGCTAAAGTATCCGACCGCACTTTGTACGCGCATCTCTATACGTGTATCTCTATAATGCTATCATAATTTACAATTTGAAACACAAAAATCCTCCATACAACCTTAAATCTCTGTGAGAAAAGATGCTCTGCCAGATTTGGCTACAAGCTACATTCTGTCTGCAGTCCTCAGTAGGGTACAAAAAACTATTTACATCAGATCAACTCTAGCTACAACATTTCATCATTAACAGTGTCTCCTTAAAGTAACCACTATTCAATTCATCATTACATATTTAAAACAATCAAAATTCATTAATTCTAATTTCCTTAAATTCAAGATTTTAAATTCATCTTCTAAAAATGTCATTGTCATCAATGTCCTCTAAAATGCACATTTACCAAATTCATCAGTATTATCCTCTAAAATGCAGTTCATCAACATTACCATCAAGACAAATGTCATTAGTCAAATACAACACATGTACACATCTACACAAAACATCTAAAGTACAAGATTTAAATGTTTGAAGAAGCCTAATGTTGACACGTCTGCTGCTCAGAAGCCATTGTTTTAGCCCATGACAGAAAGTGTGGGAGTTAGTGCTAGTTTTAAGAGCAGCTGAAAGCGTATACCAATTTTTTGCAGCTGTGTATGAGAAAGCAGATTGTCCTATCACAGTACGTTTAAAGGGAATGGTCAGATCAGAATATCAGAATTCTAGTTGAACCTTTTACCATTTGTGGCATTTGAAAACATTTAGTAATTTCCTTTAGCTTTTTTCTACACTTTTTGTTTAACCAATCGGCATTAAAGTCTCATCAATATACACTCTTTACCATTACAATATTTTAAGATTATAGTTAGTTCCTCATATATACCACTATAACATTGAAAGACATGTCTGGTGATAGTTATAGTCACACCAATACATTGAATACCACTATCAGGCAAAACTAATAGTTTACTCCTCAGGGTATTTTTGACATGGATCATTACCCCTCCTTTACCACATGTGTAATATTTTCTGTAGACATCATATCCTGAGACTGTTATTTAACCAGGTTTCAGAGACCCCCAAATAGTCTAAATTTGAATCCACCAGTGCGTGCTCCATTTGTTTTTTGATAAGATGCTTCTAATATTTAAATGTCCTCTGGATATTCCTTTGGGTTTTACAGCAGAGTCCCATAGAATTTTTGCATGGTTTACAGTTTGAAACAACAAACTTGTTGTTTAATGTTAGGAGTATTAGTTTTATCATGCCTAGATTGATGTGGGCATGGCGATATTGTCTGGTGAACACATGTTGGGTGTACAGTTTGTGTTACCTGGTGGTATGTAAACATGGTCTTCAGAAAGAGTGGATGAAAAGGTTGCCTTTTCACCTGACCCAGCTAGCAGAGGTGGTGACCCATTTAGTTCTACATTTGGTTGTAATGGAGTTAGCTGCATTGCATCCATATTGTTTATGTTCAAGAATAGAGGAGGGCCAGAATTTATCTCAACATCACCAGCTAGGAGCAGCATCATCAGAAGGTGTATGAATCCCAAAAGAGTTAGAAAACTGTCCGTTTTACCTGGGGGTGGCCTAGCATGGCCTTTATCTCTTGTGAAGAGAAAATGTTGACTCATCTTGGCTGGATAAAGGACCTGGTCAATATTTTTCACCTGTCTTCGAGGTCATGTAAACCACATCAGCAAATGAAGAGATACAAAATCATGTAGCACATAAATTAGTGACAAAAACTGCAGTCTTTTTGTTCTTTTAAAAAGCGTTTGTGGCAAACACACAAGAGCTGACAGACTGCTTGCACCACAGCAGCCATCTAATACTACCTGTTCTGAATTAAACAGTGTTTGTAGTTGGGTCAGTTAAGTATGGTTATCACTCAGGCATCCCTCTGCTTTATACAAGGTCCTTCTGACATGTTTGCAAACTTACAGCAATAATGTTATCTGGGTGGATATGTTGCTGTTTGAAATGTATGATGTAAGATTGTGTTTCTTCACAGGGATCGAGTTGTGGCTGTATTTGTGCAGGGTCCTGCCTGGCAGTTCAAGGGCTGGCCCTGGTTACTGCCGGATGGATCCCCTGTTGACATTTTTGCTAAAAGTATGTAACAGACCACCTCATTGACTTAGGTCCTCTGTAAATGACCTCAGCAAAATGCAGTGAGCTTAGAAGATAATTAACCTTTGTGTTCTTTAGTTCGAGCTTTTCATTTAAAATATGATGAGGCCAAAACGGACCCAAATGTGCAGAAGTGGGATGTGACTGTGCTGGAGCTGAGCCGCCATCGGCGCCATCTGGACCGGCCAGTTTTCCTGCGCTTTTGGGAAACTCTGGACAGGTACTGCTGCCATCTGAAATTTTAATCTCTTTAAATCTGAATGTTTACTATGGGACGCGTCTGAATGGCTGAGGGACGAAACTGATCTATTGGGAGGAATAATACATGCTGCTTTTGTCTTTTGCAGATACATGGTGAAACACAAATCCCATCTCAGGTTCTGAGCCCAGGTTGGCAGCAGCCCTCCTGATGAGCTTTTCTTCCAACGTGATCCTGTTGAATGAGCCACAGTGACCAACAATCTCTCAAACTTCAAATGCACTGTGCAGGATTAAAAATTGTGTTTTATATAATGTTTATGTAATTAAAATACCAAATTGTTTTATATAATACATGTTGAAGTTTAAACAAGATTAGACATGATAAAAACAAAGTGAACTGTGCGGTCATCAGAAACAACAGGGTTTTATCAACCTTTCAGTTTGGGTTTATGGTCAGATTGTACATATTAAAACCAGCCAAAGCTCTTTGGTCTATGGACTCCTCATACAAGTTTATTTTTTAGAAAGGGGCTCTGATTCTGAGTAATAAAAGCTGTTCCATTTCAGTTTTGACTTCAAACTATGGTCATGTTCGCTGATATTCCTTGTTGGTGTTGTGCTAAGAGTGAAATGGGGCAAAGTATCACTTTAAGCCATTTCATTAAAAATGACAATAAAGCCTCAAATATTAATTGTATTATTTTTGACCAAATGAAATATCCAGTTTCTGTATAAACAAATAATATCAATAAGAAAAAAGACATTTTAATCAGACTATCCTTTTATCCAGTTTTAAAGTTGCAAAACATTTCCATGATTGCAGAAACTTCAGTAACTGTGATTATTAAACCTTTCTGGGTCTTGTCAATGACCCCTCTCCAACTGAAGCTGAACGGGATTGAAAAAGTTTCGACCATGAAGAATGTGGACAAATAAAGCTCTAATTTGCAGAGTTTATAATAAGCAGGGCTCTCAAGTTTTGAAGTTTGGTTGGGAGTGAGATTTTTTCGGGGGGGTGCGACGTCAGCCATACAGACCGATTTCCCTTTTTGTGAGGAAACAAATAATAGCTAAAACAAATAGCTTATTAATATTAAACTTTGTTACATTTCTCCTCTCTCACACACACACACACACACAAACACACGCTCACACACACACACACACACACCACTCTCGCGTGCGTAATGGGTCAGGCGCGCTCCTCGAGAGCTCGTGTATTTAGACTACACCTTTGTAAGAGACTGACTAAGAGTAAAAAGTGATGAGAGTTTTGTTTATTATTATTATTTGAACGTAGACCCAAGTGATCTCCTGCATACCACAAACCAAGCCAACAACTGATCTGAGCAACCCCAAGAGACAGTACAGTAACGCCACATAGCCCTCCACCACAAGCGCAAACACAGCGCAACTCTCACGTCTGAGGGGACGAGACCAGGTCTAGACCTGGACTAAACCGGGATTAAACCACCACGGGCCACTCTTTGCTGATTTTGTGCGGCTGGTTTGTGGCTGGGGCTGAGAGTACGCGCCGCGGATCGTTTTCGTGCTCGCAGCCCCGGTGTACGCGCGGCCTCGTGCCGGTGGTGGTGCACGTGGTGCACGTGTTGCGTCCCAGGACATGGCAGTGCCGGTGAATGAGCACGAAAACATTATGTGACCACGCAAGTCATTCAAGTCATCGTGTCTCAAGTCAAGTCAAGTCCCGAGTCCTAGACCTCCAAGTCCGAGTCAAGTCTCAAGTATTTCATTTTTTGTCGAGTCAAGTCACAAGTCATAAAAACAGCGACTCGAGTCGACTCGAGTCCAAGTCACTAAGTCTCAAGTCCCCATGTCTGCTTTTTAGCCCTTTTTTGTATGTGTGAAGCGATTTTTTTTAACTATTTGACTCTAACCTGAATTAGATGCATATTTGAGTGATATGAACACATGGAAAAAAAATAATTATCAGCAATTTATTTTTAATACAAAATAACAAAATAAACAGAATAAAAGAAATATCTGTCCTGCTTAACTTAATACTGTATAAATCAATATAAACAGGGATGAAAGTGACCAGTAATGGAAAAAGCTGAAAGTCACTAAAAAGCTAGGGGAATCCGGGGGCATGCCCCCCCGGAAAATTTTTGAACTGTAGATGCTCTGAGATGCAATCTGGGGTCATTTCAGCCACTTTGCACTAACTTCTCACAAAATGTGACTTGCACTGGATGAAATCAGCTCCGGATGTGTAGTCTGGCATGTTCGCTACAGCGTGTAGCTTCGCTTCACGTCCTCCTTTTCACACAGGAGGAGCCTGAGTGCGCTATACGCGGGGAAGAGTGACAGTGCATTTGGTAAATGTGCAGAGGCTGGTAAATACCACTGCAAAACCAGTAAGAGAATGTGACTCCAGGTAGGAAGTTGAAAAAAACGGTAAAAAAAAAAAAAAAGGGGGGGGGTCTCAAACTGTGGGTGAGGGTCCAAAAACGGGGCACAGAGTGTTTAAGTGCAGTACAGTTTGCTTAGCTTATTTTAAGATTAAAATTAACATTTCAGATAAAATGGAGATAGATTTATGAAAACGTATTTATTTGAGTCAGCCTTTTCCCACAAGAGCCACCACACATGGGGACTGCAGAGTTCCCTTTTGCAAGACCTCATTTGCACAGACTGTATTTTCAGTGAAAGGAGCAAACCTTTGGAACTTTTTACCTGCTCATATAAAAACTATAACCAGACTCTCCACTTTTAAGAAACAGACTAAGTCCTGGTTTATTCACCAGCAGCAGTGTGATCATGTGTAACTGCATGTATGTTTGTGTGTGTTTGTGAGGGGAATGACAGTGCAAGTGTGTTTTATGTGCCTATGTTTAGTGTGATATTGTTGTTTTAGCTTATCATTATCATCATTATTTTAACGTATTGTTGTTTTAGATTATCCATCTCTTTTATTCTTCATTATCAATACATTTTAACTTTTTTACTTACTGAAATCTGTTTAAAAGCCCTCCTAGGGACTGGTGTTGCGAATTAGCCATTGGCTAAAACACTGTGGTACCTGCATCAGATGTTAATCTATGTTTGTTGTATCTGTCCCTATCAAATAAACAATAAAGTAAAGTAAAGTAAAGTGAAGATCATTAAGTCCAAGTACTGTTCCACCATGACTGATGGTCATTTAGAAATGTGCTTGAGTCTGGCTGTCAGCAGCTACTGTCCAGACTACACATCCGGAGCTGATTTCATCCAGTGCAAGTCACATTTTGTGAGAAGTTAGTGCAAAGTGGCTGAAATGACCCCAGATTGCATCTCAGAGCATCTACAGTTCAAAAAACCCCCCTAGCTTTTCAGTGACTTTCAGCTTTTTCCATTACTGGTCACTTTCATCCCTGTTTATATTGATTTATACAGTATTAAGTTAAGCAGGACAGATATTTCTTTTATTCTGTTTATTTTGTTATTTTGTATTAAAAATAAATTGCTGATAATTATTTATTGGGGCCAGGCAGCGGTAGCTGCAAGGCACCTATAGTGTTTCTAGTGATTCCTATTATACATTATTCTTCCGCCTCTGGGAGTCTATGGCAACCCCTAGAACCGTCTGGTAAAAAGTTGTGAAATTTGGCATGCACATTCCAGCCAGTCTCCTCATTACCCACAGCAATTTATAGGCCCCCACCCCCAACCCTCTAGCGCCACCAGCAGCTCAAAGTTGCAGGAATTTTCAGGTACATTTCTGCGTGTAACTTTTGAACCGTATGTCCAATTTTCAAAAACTTGGTATCCCTGGACTCCTTGGGCGAAGCCGAATCCAACGCACCCTGTGACGTCATTTTCCGTCAGGGTAGATTTTCCGCCATTTTGAATTTTATGAAAAACACTCAAAATGCTTCTCCTCCCTCAATTTTGGACCAATTTTGCTCAAATTTGGTCCATAGCATCTTTGGACTGAGCCTCATCAGAAACATACCCGGTTTTTTGATATCTCTTATCGTTTTGTCGTGACAGCCAATTAAACGTGTCCGAAAAGTCGCCAAACAGGAAGTGAGCTCATATCTCGGGAACCGTTTATAGGATTATTTTCAAACTTTTCACAGATGTTCGTGTCCTTCCCAGGATTCCCCACAAAAAATTACAGGTCCCCACCTCAAACCCTCTAGCGCCACCAACAGGTCAAAATTTGAGGGACATTTCTGCTTGTAACTTTTGAACCGTAAGTCCGATTTTCAAAAATTTGGTATCCCTGGGATCCTTGGGCGAAGACTGATCCAACGCATCCTATGACGTCATGTCTGCCGGAATAGAATGTCCGCCATCTTGGATTTTGTGAAAATCAATAACATTCTTCTGTTTCTACAACTTAACTTGTAATTTCCACAACAAATGGTGTGCACCCACATTCCAGACAGTCTCATGATGCCCTTCAACAAATTTTACGTCCCCACCCCCAACCCTCTAGCGCCACCAGCAGGTCAAAGTTGCAGGTACATTTCGGCTTGTAAGTTTTGAACCGTACGTCCGATTTTCTAAAACTTGGCCTCCCTGGACTCCTTGGGGCAAGACGAATCCAACGCATTCTGTGACGTCATTTTCCGCGGGTAAGATTTTCCGCCATTTTGAATTTTATGAAAAACATTCAAAATGCTTCTCCTCCCTCAATTTTGGACCAATTTTGCTCTAATTTGGTACATAGCATCTTTAGACTGAGCCGCATCAGAAACGTACCCGGCGTTTTGATATCTTTTGATATCTTAGCCAATCAAACGCGTCTTAACAGTTGCCAAACAGGATGTGAGCTCATATCTCGGGAACCCTTCATAGAATTATTTTCAAACTTTTCACACATATTCTAGTCTGTCCCAGGATTCCCCACAAAAAATTACAGGGCCCCAGCTCAAACCCTCTAGCGCCACCAACAGGTCAAAATTTGAGGGACATTTCTGCTTGCAACTTTTGAACCGTTAGTCAGATTTTCAAAAACTTGGTATCCCTGGGATCCGTGGGCCAAGTCGAATCAAATGCACCCCATGACGTCATGTCCGCCGGAATAGAATGTCCGCCATTTTGAATTTTATGAAAAACACTCAAAATGCTTCTCCTCACTCAATTTTGGACCAATTTTGCTCTAATTTGGTACAGAGCATCTTTGGACTGAGCCTCATCACAAACTTGCCTGGATGTTTTGATATCTCTTATCGTTTTGTCGTGAGAGCCAATCAAACGTGTCCTAAAAGTCGCCAAACAGGAAGTGAGCTCATATCTCGGGATCCCTTCATAGGATTATTTTCAAACTTTTCACACATATTCTAGTCTGTCCCAGGATTCCACACAAAAAAGTAACTTTTAAACCGTAAGTCCGATTTTCAGAAACTTGGTATCCCTGGGATCCTCGGGCGAAGACTGATCCAACGCATCTCATCAAATTAGGCTGGGTCGCTGCTTGGCCCCACATTGCTGCTTGCAGCTATATTTTTCCATGTGTTCATATCACTCAAATATGCATCTAATTAAATTCAGGTTTGAGTCAAATAGTTAAAAAATCGCTTCACACATACAAAAAAGGGCTAAAAAGATTCACTACACCATGAAAGGTGAAGACAACCCCCCCGCTCCCCGGAAATCTCACTCCGACCGAACTTCAAAACTTGAGAGCCCTGTGGTTGGTATTAATAAAATTGTGAAACAAGTGTGTAATTAAGGAGAACTGTTCTGCACTCGGCCCATTCATGACTAACACGAGTCATTATAGTCACATTTTCTTTGTGTTTTGGTCCTTTTAAGCAAATTTTCTGTATTTTACCTAAACAAGTGACAATTTAAAATAAGGCAAAACTGAAAATTTGTCAACTGGACAAAAGTTTATTTGGTTGAATATTTCAGTTCTGTCTAGAGTGCTGGTGGACACTGCTTATAATTCTCTGCAGGGAGGAGCTAACTACAATGAAATTACTCTGAAACTATCACACCTATTTGTTTACACTTTCTGTTAGTTAGGTAAGCCTATTCAATATGCAGTGGGAGTGGAGTGTGGGGACAAAAGGACATCAGCGACATTTCTTGTATAAAACTGTGACTAATCAATGGTTTTGGGTAAATCTGCTGGGAAATGGGACACAGGGCTCCAAACTGGGACTGTCCTAGGTAAACAGGGAGGTCTGGTCACCCTATATTAGTATTTTAACTATTTTAATTTTGGATTTGAAATTGTAACGCTCCCTAAGCCCACAGTGAACATAAAACATCTGATAAACGGGACAATAAACACAATGCCTAAAACATCACATATACCCATAACAAAAGTACAATGGGCTTGACTATAATACAATTAAATAAATAAGTAAAACACACAATGTGTAGCGTAATAAAGCTCAAATGGTGTCATTTAAGCAGCAGTGTCACTGTCTCATCTGAAGCTCAGCAATATAAGATGCTCCAAATTTAACTGACGTTTACTTCTATTGCCATTGAAATCACCACTGACCTTTTGATTTGTAATGTTATTTCTAAATGCTCAATTGTAAACAGAATAGTCCGGGAAATCATTGAAATGTGGACTTTCTGTAAGGCCTGCCACAATTGCACAAACATTCTGCTTTTTGGGCAAAGGCTCTTGGTAATCATTAACAACCCTATATCTAGAACAACTACAGCAGTATTCTTCTGTTGCTAACAGCCTTCAGGACAAAATGAACCTAAGATTTTTGGGGTTATGGGCTGTAGTTCAGTGCCTCTCTGTTGTGAATGGTAAGTCTTTATTTCATTTAAGCGTTATGCAAATTAAATCAGTGTCTAGGCCTATGTATGTATTCATGGGTTTCAGGTTCCTGTTATCTGCAACATTTTGAGCAGTTTTTTTTTTTGCTATGACAACAATCCTAATTTTTCATTATTCTGAAACTTTTGTAGGCCAATATGGTAACCGTTTAATTTATGTCATCATTTATTTATTAATGGACACCTTGCCAGAAGTGATGCAATCAAAGGAGTTTTGGGGGCTTTGTGTGGGCAGGGCACTACAGTAAATTCTGATTGTGAACCGTATAGGCTATTATATGTTAACTAAAAGAGTTTTATATTTACTATGTTGTAGTTGCCAATAGTCAGAAGTGCACCCATCTGGACTCGATCTCGAATGGTTACCTTATCTATGAGCGCAATGACCAAGGGCACATGATGTACTATTCCTGTAACCAGGGTTATATGCCAGTGGAGGGCAGTTGGTGGGCAACAATTACTTGTAAAAACGGAAAATGGTCTTCAACACCACAGTGTATTGGTAAGTACAACAATATGTATTGCCCATAGGTTAATCTTAGAAATAAACGCCGTACATCAAATAGATGATGATTTATTATGATCAAATGCTTGCAATGTAGCTAGTAGTTGTGCTAGATAGTCATCCCCTTAAAAATTGAATTGAATTTCTTCTTTTATCATGGATTCTACCTGGACGACTGAAGGACTCTTCACGCATCCCCTTAAAAAGCCCTTTTAAAAATAAATGAGACAATTTTGCACAAATTTGTAAAACTTGAGGACTGATTGACCAATGAGTGTTGCAGCTCAACCCCTTTTAGACTGATATGCAGTATATGCAGCATTTACAGTGCTGTGAGCCAGAGGTGTGAACTCGGGTTATGTGACTTTGACTCGAGTCAGACTCGAGTCACGAATTTGATAACTTTAGACTCGACTCGACAAAATGTACAAACACTTGCAACTCGACTTGGACTTCAATATCAATAACTCGTGACTTCACTTGGACTTAGGCCTTTTGACTTGTGATGACTTGCTACGTCCAATGAAAAAAAAAAACTAAAAGTATGTTGGTAAAGACCGCACTCGTTGTACTTGTGAATCTGCGAAAATGTATGCAAAGAGCATGTGCGCGCGGCTTGCACAACATCCAATCACAGTAGATCTACGTTGCTTTCATTCGACCGCATCCAAGGCAAATTGCACAACAAATGATGTGGAAACAAGCATCCACGCACCAGATCTTGCAGACATTATATGATTTGTAGAAATTTTATTTCTTTGTAAAGGGGACTCGAAATTACTCGAAACTAAAATACTAGGACTTTGGACTCGACTTCAGACCTGTGAGCTTTGACTTCGGACTTGACTCGGCACTTGGATACTCCTGACTTGGGACTTCACTCGGACTTGAGTGCAAAAGACTTAGACTTACTTGGGACTTGCCCAGCAATGACTTTGTCCCACCTCTGCTGTGAGCATAAGTGACATGCCTTTACTCCTGGACTAGAAGATATTCAAACTTGAGTTAAAGTTTGGTAAAGTCAGAGATCTCTCCAAGTTTTGAGCAATTTCTTAACAGAGAATTTCCATCCATCCATCCATCCATTTTCTTCCTCTTATCCGGGGCCGGGTCGCGGGGGCAACAGTCTAAGCAGGGACTCCCAGGCTTCCTTCACCCCGGACACTTCCTCCAGCTCCTCCGGGGGGACCCCAAGGCGTTCCCAGGCCAGCCGGGAGACATAGTCCCTCCAGCGGGTCCTGGGTCTTCCCTGGGGTCTCCTTCCGGTGGGACATGCCCGGAACACCTCCCGAGGGAGGCGACCAGGAGGCATCCGGAACAGATGCCCGAGCCACCTCAGCTGGCTCCTCTCAATGTGGAGAAGCAGTGGCTCTACTCCGAGCCCCTCCCGTGTGACCGAGCTCCTCACCCTATCTCTAAGGGTGTGCCCAGCCACTCTGCGGAGGAAACTCATTTCAGCCGCTTGTATCCGCGAACTCGTCCTTTCGGTCATTACCCAGAGCTCATGACCGTAGGTGAGGGTAGGAACGTAGATTGACTGGTAAATTGAGAGCTTCGCCTTTTGGCTCAGCTCCCTCTTCACCACAACGGTCCGGTACAACGACCGCATCACTGCCGACGCTGCACCGATCCGCCTGTCAATCTCACGCTCCATCCTCCCCCCACTCGTGAACAAGACCCCGAGATACTTGAACTCCTCCACTTGAGGCAAGGACTCCACCCACCCGGAGAAGGCAAGCCACCTTTTTCCGGTTGAGAACCATGGCCTCGGATTTGCAGGAGCTGATCCTCATCCCAGCCGCTTCACACTCGGCTGCGAACCGCCCCAGTGCACATTGGAGGTCCCGGTTCGATGAAGCCATCAGGACATCATCTGCAAACAGCAGAGATGAGATCCTGTGGTTCCCAAACCGGATCCCCTCCGGCCCCTGACTGCGCCTAGAAATTCTGTCCATAAATATAATGAACAGAACCAGTGACAAAGGGCAGCCCTGGCGGAGTCCAACATGCACCGGAAACAGGTTTGACTTACTACCGGCAATGCGAACACAGCTCCTGCTCCGGTCATACAGGGACCGAACAGCCCTTATCAAAGGGCCCCGAACCCCGTACTCTCAGAGCACTCTCCACAGGACCCCACGAGGGACACGGTCGAATGCCTTCTCCAGATCCACAAAGCACATGTGGACTGGTTGGGCAAACTCCCATGCACCCTCGAGCACCCGATGGAGAGTATAGAGCTGGTCCAGTGTTCCCCAGCCGGGACGAAAACCACACTGCTCCTCCTGAATCCGAGCTCCCCACCCGCACTGTAAACAGTGTTTGTGAAGCACTGCTTCCCCCTCCTGAGGCGCCGGACAGTTTGCCAGAATTTCTTTGAGGCCGTCCGATAGTCCTCCTCCATGGCCTCTCCGAACTCCTCCCAACTCCGAGTTTTTGCCTCTGCCACCGCCCGGGCTGCAGCACGTGTCAGCCCGCCCTACAACATCCAGAGACTTGGCTGCCTCCGGAGTCCCACGAGCCAACAAGGCCCGATAGGACTCCTTCTTCAGCCTGACGGCATCCCTTACTTCCGGTGTCCACCACCGGGTTCGGGGATTGCCGCCGCGACAGGCACCACAGACCTTACGACCACAGCTTCAGGCGGCCGCATCAACAACAGAGGCCGAGAACAGAGCCCATTCGGACTCTATGTCCCCAGCCTCCCCCGGAATCCGGGAGAAGCTCTCCCGGAGGTGTGAGTTGAAAGTACCCCTGACAGAGGGATCTGCCAGACGTTCCCAACAGACTTTCACTACGCGCTTGGGCCTGCCAGGTCTTTCCGGCTTCCTCCCCCGCCAGCGGACCCAACTCACCACCAGGTGGTGATCGGTTGACAGCTCTGCCCCTCTCTTCACCCGAGTGTCCAAGACACGCGGCCGGAGGTCAGATGATACAACAACAAAGTCGATCATCGACCTCCGTCCTAGGGTGTCCTGGTGCCACGTGCACTGATGGACACCCTTGTGCTTGAACATGGGGTCCGTTATGGACAAACTGTGGCTAGCACAGAAGTCCAAGAACAGAACACCGCTCGGGTTCAGATCAGGGAGGCCGTTCCTCCCAATCACCACTCTCCAGGTGTCACTGTCGTTGCCCACGTGGGCGTTGAAGTCCCCCAGGAGAACAACGGAGTCCCCGGTCGGTGCACTGTCCAGTACCCCTCCCAGGCACTCCAAGAAGGCCGGGTACTCTGCACTGCTGTTCGGTCCGTAGGCCGACACAACAGTGAGAGACCTGTCCCCGACCCGAAGGCGCAGGGACGTGACCCTCTCCTTCATCGGGGTGAACTCCAACACACAGCGGCTGAGCCGTGGGGCAATGAGCAGGTCCACACCAGCTCGCCGCCGTTCCCCGCGGGCAACGCCAGAGAAATGGAGAGTCCAGCCCCCTTCGAGGAGTTGGGTTCCAGAGCCCAGGCTGTGCGTGGAGGTGAGGCCGACTATATCTAGTCGATAGCGCTCACCCTCCCGCACGAGCTCAGGCTCCTTTTCCCCCAGCGAGGTGACATTCCATGTCCCCAGAGCTAGTCTCCATGTCCGGAGATCTGGTCGCCGAGGCCCCTGCCTTCGGCTGCCGCCCAGATGTCTCTGCACCGGCCCCTTATGGATCCTCCTGCGGGTGGTGGGTCCACGGGAGGACGGCCCCACGTCGCTCCTTCGGGCTGAGCCCGGCCGGGCCCCATGGGGAAAGGCCCGGCCACCAGGCGCTCGTTCGCGAGCACCCGCTCCAGGCCTGGCTCCAGGGTGGGTTCCCGGTGACGCCGATCCGGGCGACGTAACTGGCCTTGGTCTTGTATTCATCATAATGGGCTTTTGAACTGCTCTTGGTCTGACCCGTCCCCCAGGATCTGTTTGCCTTGGGTGACCCTACCAGGGGCATAAAGCCCCCGACAACATAGCTCCCGGGATCATTCGGGCACTCAAACCCCTCCACCACGTTAAGGTGGCGGCTCAAGGAGGAGCAGAGAATTTCTACATAGTAATAAATCTTATTTTCTATAATCTAATCTAATATTAGAAATCTAAAACCACAAAGGCTATTGCAACATGTATAATTGCAAAAAAAAAAATAACATTTAACACTCTATTCTTATCCTTCAGCTGATACATCATGCCTTGATCCACATGTTGCCAATGGCATCTATACCAAATTCCTCTTCAAAACAAATAACAGTAAACTGTGGATAAAATGCAACTCTGGATACGAGGATAGGGACAAGCATGCCACAGCCGTTTGTGAAAATGGAACCTGGATGACATTACCAGTCTGTGAAAGTTAGTGAAGCAACAGTGTCACATCCACAATCAAACCAAATTATAATCAACAATGTCTGCTTTTATAGAGCAAAACAATACGTGTGGGCCACCTCCACAAATCCCAAACGCTGTCATAATTAACCAGGTTTATGAGGATTTATTTCCTGAGGAGGCTAAAGTGCAGTATGTATGTCAGACTGGATATGAACTGGAGATGCCTTCCAAGAATAACAGTGTCTGCAGTAATCGGCAGTGGGATCCACTTCCCTCATGCAGTAAGTGAAGAAGAGAATACAAGCACATCACATCTGTGATACCACTTTACATAAGAACATGTGGCTCTCCAGGAAAAAAACAGATAAACCAAGATGGGGTACCTCTGGTCACTTCAATACCCACTGGGTCAGATGACAACAATCAGCATATGTCCACTTCAGGGAACAAAAAGACAATCCAGGATGGGGCCCAAGGTGAGGCAAATATAATGAATCTGTGATATCTTCCTATAAATGCTTATAAAATGATCACTTTGACTATTACTATTAAAAATAAAATCTTTGTATATCTTCAAAAGCTTCAACCCCCACTGGGTCAGATGACAACAATCAGCAGATGTTCACTAAAGGTATTTAATCTCAATTTACACTGTCCCTTTCACCTGTATGAGTCTATTGAGTTATTCCATTGTCTTCTGCAGTCGACGAATGTGGCACCCCTCCCACAGTAGGCAATGGAAGCTTTGTTGTTGATAGAACACGCATTACATATACATGTAATTATTGGTACAGACTAAACGGAAACGGCATAGTGAAATGTCTCAATGGCCACTGGACCCCAATACCCACCTGTGAAGGTATACAATATTTATACGTGATTAAATGCAGAATAATTTAGTTTAGCCTATAATGTAACATGTGTGCAGTTGACTTCTGTGAGCTGGACACTTCTAGATATCATCAACTGATGAACACAGGTAAAGTTTTTATTAGACCTGGAGCCAGAAAGACGTTGTCTTGTTCCACTACTTCAAAGATTGCATATGCAAGGTGCAGTGAAGACAAGCTATGGTGTTTTTCTTTCTGTAAGTAGACCAAGGAGCTGATCCTTTTAATCATGTTATCAGTTTATTATAATAATACATTACACCTCAACATGTGGCTCAGTGAGTTAAGAAATCTTTTTCTTCCAGGTGGTTTTAGCGGATCCAAAACGTTGGTAGGTGACCATATAGTATAAAATGTGGAAAAGTTCCTTCTCATCACATTCTTGTATATTGAATTCAGACAGAAGTACTGATTATGAAATGTGTTTTGTCTCTGTAGAACTTGTGTTCTTACCATCAAATACAGTAGTCACTTGAGGAAGTCACTTGTGCTCTGGTCACTGAAGGAAAACTGCACATCACAACTGAAGACGTCTGTACAACAATAACAATGTCTTTAACTGTCTTATGTCTATGACCAAAACATTTCTGAAAGACGATTCACGCTTGATCTTTTAAACAATTTTTATACTAACCTCTGGAGACCAAGAGCAAATGATTTTCCATCAACATCTGTTTGTGATTACATGAAAAAGTTGGGCATAGAAAATACACTTGCGATAGCATTTTGTAGTTTGTAGTTCTTTATTAAGCAACAAGTACATCCATTCACAGTCCATTGTGTAATCCTACATAGTACAGTATAACATAATTGTTTATATTGGATGATGTTCTTTATCATTTTGAGTTCACTAGAAGTATACATACACAAATGATATTAGATTTGACCATTTAAAAGAATAGCAGATCATACTGAGTGAGTCTGATTCCTATAGACACACGTCGGACAACCCGAGGAACTGGGAGTTACAAGGACCTTACACATTATACCACTCATAATGAGACAGGCAGTTGTGATGTATAATAAACATGAGATTAATAATTACTCTAAATTAAATAATAACACAGAAAATTCATTTTTAAAAAGTCAGTTTTCTTTTGAGTTGGCGACACTCTGCACAGGGGAGGCAGAGTCCAGGCCGAGCAGTGTGCCCAAGTAGGACTGCTCCCGGGGGTCTAACATCTGATCAGGCCTCACAGGGTGAATCACATTAGCAGGCTGAGGGTTCAGTGTGTACTTTTCTAAGAAGGCCAAGTCTGTTGTGGATGGGTAGCTTGGTTGTTGCCCTTGAACTAAAGTGGCAGGCCCACGGGAGCTGGCAGGAGATGGGCTGCCATGGATGGTTGATTTGGCTTCATTTAAGGCTTTTGTGGTTTCAATATAGCAGGCAGGCCCCAATTTGTCTTGGCTGAGGGTCCTCACAGGCTGCTCAGAGTAGCGGGTGCTGTGGACGTGGTCAACGTGGTATTTGAGTTTGTCTTTCCGTTTGAATGCGGCACTGCAGTGTGGGCAGTTATAGGGCCGTTCTTCAGAGTGGATAACCATGTGCTTCGTCAGTGTCTTCTTTATCCTGAATGACTGGTGGCACTCAGGACATTTGTGGGGTTTCTCACCTTTGACATAAATCATGCAGTTACTAAAAAGCAGAGGCTCTATCTGGACCTGTACTAGTGTATGTATGTATGTATGTATGTATTTTCACTGTGAGTAGAGGCAAATGGTAGATTTATTTTATATTCAGTGTGATTATAAAAATAAGTTTAAAAATGTTTTAGACATTCAATTCCTGTGATCGTATCCTTCAAAAGTAAAATCCCAAACTATAAAGAAATTCAGACAGTAGATAAGCCGTCTCTTTAAACCTCACACGGTGATGATGAAAGGAAGCAAACCTCTAAGGAGCAATACTAGACTGATTTATCTGTATGAACACAATGAGAAAAGTGTTCTGGCTAGCCAGCTTTGTATACACTATATATACTACATACTATACTATACATATATTAATACACTTACCCACTACCAAGTGGGCTCAAGACAACAAAAAAGTTGAGGGTATGAATAACAACAAGAAATACATACCTGAATGAGTTCTGAAATGACTTTCTAAGCTTGACCTTCCTTTAAATTCCTTCTTGCAAACTTCACACTGATGCACAGCTGTTTTATACCTACATCATCCACAAAAAGAAACAGGTGAAAATGTCATGATTTTAGTTCATCTGCATCAGTGATAGTGACATGCAGTATGTGTTGTGTTTTCATTATTCAGTACAAGAAGAATCTAATATCCAGTATCACAAGCAAAAAGTAATGTCCTGACCTGAAGTATGTTTGCATATAGTGGATAAGAATTATTTTCATTTCTTATCACAGCCACAAATGGAGAACATGCTTGAAGCATGGTTAAGTAGCAGGATTCCTCATAGACATAAAAGTATGAACTACGCAGCTGCTCTTCAAAATATTTAGACAAAACAAAGTCAATATCAACACATACTTCTTCCAAACTTTCTGTCCCAAGTGTACAGTTTTATAATGGACCATCAAATGATCATGTCGCCTGAAGCACTTTCCACACTCTTCACACTGATGTGCTTTCTCACCTGGAAAAAGTCAAAGTTTGTTAGAAATCCATTGTAACATTGTAATGTTGTAAGGGGATGGTCAGTGTGATACCAGAGTGTATTTTCTGATGCTTGCTCAGATGGTCGTGGCGGATGAATGTTTTCCCACACTGAATACACTCGTATCGCTTATCGTTATGGTGAACTCGCAGGTGAAGCCTAAACAAGCACACCATTCCATCAAAATGCAGTTACTAATTTATCACTGGGCTACTTGGTTTCCTGGGCAGCCAGAACCCCACACTTTTACAAAAGTTTAAAAAGACAAGTGGAACAGTATCCTGTCTCCCCGATTTCACAGGGCATGACTGATAGATGGATTAAACAATCAGAGATGCATGCTCCGTTTGGGTCAAAAGCAAACATGGCGGTTTAAATGCAAAAAAGGGAGAAAAAAACAACAACACAGAAGACTGAGCAACAGCACACACTGTTTACTGAATCAACAAACAAAGCACCAAACTATTACTTATCTCAGGTAAAAGAAGGTATGTATTTTGTACTGAATGTTAACAGCATTTTGGAGAGATGTCTTCCGCATTTGAAAGATATGTGATACAAATTAGCATGTGATTGGATCGTGTCAAGTTAGAATGAAGGATTTTCACACTCTATTGTCCGGTTCCAGTCCCCTCAACATTATGTTCAAATGCAGTAGGGACGATACTTGGATTCATGGGTTGCATTGATGACATTTAAAAAAGTCTTGTCATAATTTCAGATAGAGGGTAGGAGCCTCTGTTAACTGACAGCAAATATATCGGTGTATGCCAGCACTAAAGTAATGCTGTTTAACTCTTTACATCATTTTGTCAGTTTGATATCTATATTTTGATACACAAATGTACATGTATTCTGCCCTCCACCCTAACTCTTATAGATAGTTTGAAAGAATGTTGTGATTTTTTTGAACTCCGTCTTTTGCCATCTCCATGTCTAATGAAAAAAAAAAAAAAAAAAAAACTTATGGGATTGACCTGTAAGAACTCCCATGACGGAAGCTTTGGCCACAAACACTACAGAGGTGAGGCTTCTCCCCGCTGTGGATTCGCATGTGCTCCCTTAAAGTTGTTCTGTCAAAACACAACAAAATAATATTGACAACTGAATGTGTTTAGCAAATATCATCAGGAGCCATTCTAGACATTTTGTACTTTTCTAATGAATCAGAAGTTATATACACTTGGGTCAAATGCAGACATTAAATACTTGAACCTTACACAACACCATCACGGTATGCTGGGTTTCAATACGTCCAAATAATCCATGATGTTGTCTATTCTGTATTTATTTTTTTACATAAACTCTATATTTTTTACTATTCCTTTCAGGAGTATATAAACAGAAGAAACATTTAACTAATATCACATTCATGGGGACAGTTATTGCACATTGGCCACAGTACAGAGACATACCGCTCCCTCACGGACTTCCCACAGACAAAGCAGGTCCACTTCCTTTTACCACCGTGTGTACACTCTATGTGCCTCCTTTTGTTGCCTGAGTCATTGAATTGTCGTCCACAGATTTCACAGGGGAAAGGACCTGAGAACAACAGAACATCCTGTAGCAAAAAGCACTGGACAAGTTACTGTTCAATTGTTAGTATACCTAAATGTGATTTTTCTTGGTGCTTCAATCGGGCAAATCTTGACTTGAAGTATTGGTCACAGAAGGTGCATTTGAAAGGCAACTCTTGGGAGTGTAAAATCATGTGTTCCTGAAGATGCGGCCTGCGAGTGAATGTCTTCTGACAAATCTGTGGAAGCGTTCAAAGGTCCAATATTATGCAAAATTTACTAGTGTGAGCTTTTAGTCATGTTATACATTTATTACCTCATCAAAAACATACCCAAAGTTGGCTTTTGTTTCATTCACAAATGTTTGAGTAACCCTTTATCATTAGTTTAATATTTACATTTCCAAAGATCAAAATGCTCTGTTTAACCTTGTGATGTCAGGTACAGCTACCTTTCACCATTTGTTCAGTAGAAACCTGCAATTCCAGGGCTGAAATTATCCAAATGATTCTCGTGAAGGTGCACGGAAACAACATTATAACATAGGTAATACAGTGGAGGAAATATATGTTTGATCCCTTGCTGATTTTGTAAGTTCATTTTACCATTGAGAGAGAGAATATCAAAAGAAAATCCAGAAAATAAGATTTACTTGGTGACAAAACCCTTGTTTGCAACAGAGGTCAGACGTTTCCTGTAGCTGATGACCAGATCTGCACATATCAGAAGAAATTTTGGTCCACTCTTCTTTGCAGATCACATGACCTTAATGTGCTTCGTCTTGAACCACTCCTTCGTTGCCTTGGCTGTATGTTTTGGGTAATTGTCGTGTTGGAAGACCCATCTACAACCCATTTTCAGTTTCCTGGCGGAGGGAAGGAAGTTGTCACTCAGGATTTTAATGGTACATGGCTCCTTTCATCCTCCCATTGACACAGTGAAGTCGTGGCAGAAAAACACCCCCAAAGCATAATGTTTCCACCTCCATGCTTGACAGTGGGGATGGTGTTAGGCAGCATTTCTCTTCCTAAACATGGCGAGTTGAGTTGATGCCAAAAAAGAGCTCAATTCTGGTCTCATCTGACCACAACACCTTCTCCCAATCCCTCTCTAAATCATTCAGGTGTTCATTGGCAAACCTCAGGTGGACTTGCACATGTGCCTCCTTGTGAGCACTGCAGGATTTTAATCCATTGCGGCGTAAAGTGTTACCAGTGGTTTTCTTAATGACTGTGGTCCCAGCTGCCTTGAGATCTTTGACCAGCTCCTCCTGTGTAACTCTAGGCTGATTTCTTACTGTTCTCATGATCATTGAAACAACATGAGGTGAGATCTTCTGTGTAGCCCCAGACTGAGGTCGATTGATGGTCATTTTGTATTTCTTATTTGTTCAAATCATTACACAAAAGTTGTCTCCGTAACACCCAGCTTCTTGCTTTTGGTTTTGTAGCCCATTCCAGCCTTGTCCATCCTTTGACAGCTCTTTGGTCTTTCCCATGTTGGAGAGTTTGGAGTGTGATTGATTGACTGATTCTGTGCACAGGTGTCTTTTATACAGGCGACTAGTTAAAACATGTGTCTTTAATTCAGGTGGCTGAATTTGATTCAGTGAAAGTTGATTAGGAGTGTCTAACTGGTCTATGGGGGCCAGAATTCTTAATGGTTGGTAGGGGATCAATGACTTATTTCACACAATAAAATGCAAATCTGTTAATATATTTTCTATAATGAGATTTTTCTTATTGATATTCCATCTCTCAATGTCAAAATAAACCTACCATTAAAATGATTGACTGTTGATTTCTTTGTCAGTGGGCAAAGCTACAAAATCAGCAAGGGAACAAATACTTATTTCCTCCACTGTAGGCCCTTTAAGAGCATTCTAAGCTTATCCAAGATTATCTAAGATTTTATTAAAGATCCCATGACATGGTACTTCTTGATGCTTTTATATGGCGCCTTAATGGTTCCCTAATACTGTAAATGAATCCTTCAAAATCAAGACTCAGTGCATGAGAAAGCCCCATGAACACAGTCAGAGTCATAAATATGTCTCTGGAACACTTTATTCTGGGCGTTGTTGCTTGAATGCAAATGAGGAGGACAGAGACAGGCCAGTGCAGCGGGTGGGGGCGTGGCCAAACTCTCTGCTCTTTCCTCTTTAGTGGTGCGCTGGCCCCACTTACGCGTTTTTGCGCAGAGGAAGAGATGAGAAGCGTTCCATTGAAAAATAAACACATTTCCACAGAAAATAAAATGAAACCACTGCTGTTTCAGAGGTTCGGAGGCTCGGATAAAGGACATCCGAGCCTGGAAACACTCCCACGTTCCTCCAGGCAAATAAAAAAAAGCATCTCGCATTGCGTAGCTCGTTCGCACTCCAAACTCTCTGGGCATGATTTCCAGATACAGGGGGTCCTCGGGTTACGACGGTCTCGGGTTACGACGTTTCGTGGTTACGACGTTTCGTGGTTACGAACGCGCCCCCATTAAAAAAAATATGTATATATTACGCGTCATTCCGTCTTACACGGTTTAGCGTGGTAAAAGATGTAAACAAACGCACGCGGCGCGCGGCGCACGGCGGAAGAACACGCTCTGTTGTGGTTGTAGGGAGAAGAAGACAGCCTCGTGTGTGTGCCCAATGTGGGCGGAAGTACCTGATGTGGGCTCTGATCTGCTCCTATGAAAGCGGCAGTGATAAACAAGCATCGTAGTGGTCTAATTATTGAGATGGAAAGGTTATTGGTGCTTTGGTTGGAAGATCAAAGGCAAAATCCGGTTTACGACGAAATTCGGGTTACGACGCGTCTTAAGAACGGATCAACGTCGTAACTCGAGGACTCCCTGTAGTGTGGGTAGAAACACAGACGGGCAGTGGAACTGCATTTGCATTTTTCCTTGAGTGTGACGTCAGAAACTTCCCTTGTTCAGAATCGCCCGTTTGGGCTGCCTTTCAAACGCAGAAAAGGATCACAAATGCTCAGTTTAAACATTTCGCAACTTTTAGCCTTGGGGAGGGGGGGGGCTAAACAGGGTAGGGGAGCTCACATTAACGTTCAAAAACCTCAGAAAGTGAAAATTTCATGCCATGGGACCTTTAAATAGTGTTCACTTCATGTCTGTTCTTACAGCACACTTCCAGCCTTCACTCTTCTTTTTCTTGTTCTCTTGAATATGGTCAGGATGAAACCTAAAAAATACATATTGGCTTTAAAGAGAGATATACTTCAGTAATCCAGACATAACATTACAACTATTGACATGATTAAATAAATAACAGCTTTTAGTGGGAGTATTAATGTATGAGGTAGTAATGAATGACACAACAGCGCCTCCAGTGGTTTGGACACATAGTGATGGTGGATGAGACCCGAGCTGAAGATGTACAGTACATGGAAGTATAATGTATATGGCAGGTAGTAATAATAGTATGTCCGATTGGTATATACTGGTATATATATTTTCTATTGTTACCTCCGGATGTGTTTTGCCAGGGTCTTTTTGCTGGCATGGAGCTTGTTACACACTGGACACTGGTGCTCTTTCTTTGAGCAAAAGTTGTCAGTGTGGTGTTTTTTCTTGTGGACGGTCAGGTTGGACTTAGTGGAGTAACACTGGAGGCAGATCTCACACTGGAATGGTTTCTCTCCTGTGTGCACCCTCGTGTGACTCTCATACTTAGCTTTAAAATAAACACACAAAACATGCTTATTGCATAAAATATAACATAACATTACAAAAAATGTATATTCTGTGATGTCTAGATTGTTTTTTTTCCCATAATTTTGAAGCATGATAAATTGATGAAGAAAATATAGATGGGAAAAAAATGTCTGTGTGTATAGTATTGCATAGTGTATAGTATAGTAATGAACAACATTAAAGATCCCATGACATGGTACTTCTTGATGCTTTTATATGGTGCCTTAATGGTTCCCTAATACTGTAAATGAATCCTGCTCCAAAATCAAGACTCAGTGCATGAGAAAGACACATGTACACAGTCAGAGTCAGAAAATATCTCTCTGAACAACTCGTTCTGGGCCTTGTTGCTTGAATGCAAATGAGAAGGACAGAGATAGGTTAGAGGAGCGGGTGGGGGAGGCCAAATGCGCCGCTGGTTCCTTGTTTTAGCGGTGCGCTGTGCGCTGGCCCCACTTCCGCGTTTTAAGCGCGGAGGAAGAAAGGAGAGGCGTTTCAATGAAAAAAACACATTTTCACAGAAAATAAAATTAAACCACTGCTGTTTCAGAGGTCCAGAGGCTCAGATAAAGGACTTCCGAGCCTAGACACACTCGCACGTGCCTCCAGGCAAATTAAAAAAAACGCATTTCGCATTGCGTAGCTCATTCGCGGTCCAAACTCTCTGGGCGTGATTTCCAGAGACGGTGAGTAGACATCCAGACGGGGGGTGCAGCTGCATTTTTCGATCTGACGTCACATAGTTTCCTTGTTCAGAATCGCCCGTTTGAGCTGTGTTTTTTTTCAAATGCAGAAAAGGACCGCAAATGCTTAGTTTAGACATTTCGCAACTTTTAGCCATGGGGGGGCCCTAAACAGGGTAGGGGAGCTCACATTAACGTTCAAAAACCTCAGAAAGTGAACATTTCATGCCATGGGAGCTTTAATGAGTCATAGTTATATGAGTCAGTTATTTGTTCATCCCTCTACAGCTGAACAGCTCTTATCATAGTTCAGAAAAATTACAGAAAAAGTACCCGGGATAAATATTGATCATATAAAAAATACATAAATATCAAGCTGTTGTTTCCAAATAATCCTGTACATATTACGTCCAACTTCCAATATGTATGTAATAAAGATATTATGTTGTTTAATGTTGAATAAATATTGACACAAAAAAAACCTACCTGCTCGGTCAAAGACTTTGTCACACTTCGGACATTTGAGCGTCTTCTTGCTGGCAGTCTGAATAATAACTGGAGCCAGTCCTTCGGGATATTCCTGGATTGTGCTTCGGGATGCTTTTGTTTTCATATTAACTGCATTTCTTTTTTCAGAATTGTGTTGTTTTTGGGTTTTGTCTGTTTGTAATTTACCTACATCCAGTTCAGCAGCAGCATCATCATCATCTTGCTCAACATCCTCATTCTCATTTTGAATGTGAGGGTTATTGGCCACAACACCAACCTCAAATTTTGCTTCTTTCTCTGCTTCTTTCAGTGAATTTTTAAGTAGTTTTGTTCTTTTACCGAGTACACTTTCACTTTCATTATCTGTCTTGTACTTCACTGTCCTTTTTCTGCGTAATGATCTTCGTATTGTTGCAGGGGTCTGATTCTCAGTTATGACTTGAATCACAATCTTGCTGTCTGATAAGCCTTCAGAACCTGGGCACTCAATATTGCCTGCATCTTCAATGTCTTTAGGATCTGTTGACAAATCATCACTGGTCAGTTCAACAGGAGTAGCAGGAGATTTTGACTGAGCATCTTCAGAAAGGAGTTTTAGTATGTCCATCATGTCTAAAAAACGTGCTGCTGCGATTAATGTTGGGATGTCCGTTTCTGTTATAATGCATTCTGAAGTGTATAAAAATTCAAGTAAATGCTGAAAAACTGGTTCTTCTACATGGTCCAAGGTTACATGTGTGGTGTGTGGATTTTTGGAAAACTCAGCATGGAAGTAGCTGCTCCCATGCGCCAAGACTGGCTTATGAGCGCAGTAGATCGTCCCACCTACAGACACAGACACATCACAAAACCTCTGGCGTCCCCGGTCTTCATTCAAGAATTTGAGGAGGTTGTGACTGTGCTCAGACATAGAGATGCGTCTGCTCAGTGTGCTAGGGGCATTGGGGGCTTCTTTTGAGTTAAGAGATTGGGTACAGATCACAACAGTTCCACTTCTGGCCTCTTCACTGCTACTGGTTGGGTGCAGCGAGCTGGTTGGTTTCTTCATTTTATGATGTCCAAACAGATACAACAACACCTGTAATGAAGTCATAATTAATGTTCAAAGCAATCATTTAATTAACATGTTTGCAAGTATTAAAGGGCTTATACTATGCCATTTTCTGATCTATGTGGTAATCTTGTTTTCCTCAACAAAATAGCAGTTGCGTTTTGGTTCATTCACACATCTTTAAACACACATCTTTAAACACACATATTTAGGCTGAGTTCTTCTCTCAAACAGAAAACACTCTGCTCCACTGTGTTTTTAAAATCCATACACCTTGACTAGAATCATTTGGATAATTTCAGCTCTACTAAACTAATGGTAAAAGGTAGCCATTAACTTGAAAACTACAGATTCATGACATCATAAGGTGGAAAAGAGTGTTTTGAGCTTGGAAGACGATGAGGTTACATTATAAAATGGCTAAACGTTCACAAGTCAATATTGTTTAATGTAGGACCTTTAACTTGTGGTTAATTAACGCTATATCATTTGATTGTTTGGGTGGATTTAAAAGCATATTGCTGACCTCATCTGCAGTCCATCATTCCATTTCAATCAGTCCATTTTAACTTAAAAGGTAAAACGCATTAATTAATTATTTGGTCCTACTTACATGCAAAAAGTAAACAACGTTAATTGAAGATGCTAACACATATTTAGAAATGTTCTAACAATAAAGAAATAATGCAATGTCTTGATAAACAGGCATGCGAGACGTTTGCAGTTCCTAAACTCTGTAAAAGCTTGTCGTTTGTAAAGACCCTCTAGGACCCCCACAACAGCGCGGTGTAGTGACGGCGGACGGGCCCCGTCTGGGAGAGTGTTGACACACGACACGGCGGTGAGCACAAAAACAAATCGAATACAAAAGACTTACATATTTCTTACCTTCAACGTTATAGCCAATACTTGGAAACACGACACACTCCAGCCCACGTAGGTCATATGCAGAATAAGCTTAGAAAATTCATTTTTTGGTCAAATTACAGATCCACAACGCCTCACCCTGTTCATACCGAAAATGTCACACGTACCAACAATCTGTCCGCTCATTGGTCGCTTTAGCATTTGCTCTGTTTAATCTAAAGTGAATAAATAAAAGTAAATAACTTTTTTAACAACTTGGTGTTTTTTCACATTAAAATCATTCTTAGCCCTAGTATATCACAATTTGAAGGCTTAACAATAGTTGCTTGAAACCTATCGAAAATAGGTTAGCTGCATTATGGGTAATGTAGTGCCGCCAAACCTGTGTAAGGAAGTATACCTGCTGGGTTTCAGATAAAATCACAACATTCTAAATGATCAGTGTTTAATACGGGGGTTAGTCTTGTCACATTTGTAAATTTACTTTTTAAATATTTCTTATGAAAATACAATGTAATCAATTGTAAATAAAAAAAAAATCTTTCCAACCTCCCATCTGGGAGTATAACATGACATGAAGTAGGCTGATGTTTGTTTAGAACAGCTTAATTGGCTATATTAACCACATTTCCCCTGATGAATGGCTACTAAACTTTGACATTGATTTTTGATCTAGGCCTATAGTCCTTTTTCTGTTATTAATTTGTTTAGAATTGGCTAGGACTTCCACAAGTCCGCTCATTAACTGGCCAGGTTAAGTGAGGACTGTCAGCTCCTACAATTTAGTCCATAAGATATTTTTAAAGTAACTTAAATGAGCTGAACCTTCTCTGCCAGTGCATGGGTAAGTGCATTAGCTTAATCCTTTATCTGGCTCACAGCACTCTGTGAACACGTTTCATTGTTCACATGCATGCAAGGGAAGCAGGCTGAAGATGGCCAGTGCTGGTTGCCTATTAGTTAAAATAAAGGTTTAGTTTTCTGAAAAATGTTGAGAAAATGCAGTGGCTCGGAGTGCACTTTTTGATTTTATTGGTTCTTTACACAGGTAAGTTCACTTTAACAGACATTACATCTTGTCTGTCATTTGGCTGTACATGTTATAACTCTTCAGCTCACCTCAAGTAATAATTATACAGTATTTTCTAAATTATAAGAGAATTTTTCTTTTTCTTTTTTTCAGGCACTTTCTCAAAAGAGAGTAGGCTAACTGGTTGTGAACAGCAGCCATGCCAAAATGGAGGGGCGTGTGAAAACCACAAAGGAGGTTTCCGGTGCCTTTGCTCCCAACAGAACCAAAATGGACGCCTTTATGGAGGAGAGGACTGCACAGTTGCACTTTTAGGCTGTGATGATAACCAGTGTGCGAATGGTGGAATATGTTCACCTCAGCTTGTTGATGGTGAACACTCTTTCTCATGCTTTTGTGTGGGTGGCTTCACAGGCCCAATGTGCCAAACACAAACTGTGTTCTCTTTTGAATCACAGGGACATATTTCCATAGAGATTCCAGACCTACAAGTTCCTGTCAATGTAACCTTTAGCTTCAAGACCGATAGAGAGGTGGGGACTCTGCTGCAATGCAGAGTGGATCGTTTGTTTCTCAGCATTGAACTTGTAGACGGACATCTTTGTCTTAAAAGTTGGAAATATGGTGAATCCAACACTTTACTTCAGAGGCTACCTAAGTATGTATCTGACGATAATTGGCACACAGTGGAGGCATCGCTGGGTGGCTTATTTAGCCTGATGCAGCTGCTCTGCTCTGGGCCCAACTGCTCCAGAGAAGCTTATCCTGAGCTCATAGTGCTAGAGCGCACCTCTGCTTCCAAACAACTACAACCTCTTCTCTATAGCCTCACTATTGGAGCAGCCCATGACATCTGGGAGGGCAATAGTGAATCCCAGTTCCATACACCTTTTCTGGGATGCTTCAGGGATGTTTCTGTGAACTCAAGGCTGGTGGTCCCAACTTCAACACTTAATGATTTTCAGACAAATGTTACTCTAGGTTGCAGCAACAAAGACAAGTGTGTAGAGAGTCCATGTCGAAACCAAGGTCGCTGTAAAAGCCAAGGGTGGAGGAGCTATATCTGTGAGTGCCACAGACCTTATGAAGGCACAAACTGTGAACAAGGTAATGCAGTATGGTTTTATATATTTATAACATTTTAGGATTAGCACAGTGTTTGGAATTGTGTATGCATAATAAATAAAATGTATTTTTTATATTCCTTGACTGACAATGACAGCCTGAAGGTTTAGATTTCTCTAGATTTCTTCTTGTCTGTCTAATATGCCTGCTCCTAAACATGTACACATGTAAGCCATGTTACACTAATCAAGATTTATCACAGGGCTTCAAAGAACTAATCAAAGACAGACTGTATTAGATCTAATCACTTCAGTCTAGGAACCAATGCAAGATGCTTGGAAGAAGAGAGTTGCCAGTTGGACTGCAAATGAGCTTACTCTTCTGAAATAGCACACAATACTGACTCGTGTTTCTCCAAAGTATTTAGCCACACCTGGGCAGGGAGATTTAAAAATTTGTTTAATTGGCTGACCTGGACTACCCGCACAAATGACAGCTTTTAGACCACGCCATATGACAAATGTCATATGACTGTTTAAGCACTTCTTGACATAGTTTTTAAGAATTGCTTAGATGATAATAACAGTTATCGGTGGAAATAGATGATGTATTAGGTATATTCCTTAACCTGACCAGCCTTCATTTTTTATTTTCCACAAGTTATATTTTAGAGTCCATGTAGAGTCTAACTGTCTTCACTTTTCTTCCATTACAGAATATGTTATAGCAAGGTTTGGAACCAAAGAGCAACCAAGTTATGCAATTTTTATATTGGCTGATGACCCAGGAGACACTTTGACTGTATCCATGTTTGTCCGCACCAGACAGACCAGAGGCTTGCTCCTCATCCTGGCCAATAGTACGAGCCAGTACCTCCGTGTGTGGCTGGACGATGGCAGAGTTCTTGTTCAAATCAACAACTATGAGAGCCTTGGGGGCCAGACTGTCATCAATGATGGACATTTCCATTTACTGACAATAAAACTGGAAGGAACAACTGCCACATTGTTTCAGTCAGTCCAGAATCAGGGATCTACAGCCATTCGGCATATTCAGGCCAGTGAGGGAGATGTAGTTTATGTTGGGGGTCTCACAGACCCAAGGGCTAGTGCCTCTTTTGGTGGCTACTTCAAAGGCTGTGTTCAAGATCTGAGGGTTAATAGCAAACGACTGCAGTTCTATCCAATAGCAGCTCAAGTGGAGTCCTACAGTCTGAAGCAACTCAACAATGTGCAACAAGGATGCAACAGTGACAATGCATGTGCAGTGAGTGACTTGCCAGATTTATCTCAGTATAACACATACAGTATTAAGGACGTTGGTGTGATTCTGTGATTTTCCCAGGTCAGTCCCTGTCTTAATAGTGGGGTGTGCTATTCCATGTGGGACGATTTCCTTTGCACTTGTCCCCCTAATACGGCAGGACGTCGCTGTGAAGAAGTGAAATGGTGTGAAATGTCCCCCTGCCCTGCCTCAGCCATTTGCCGGTCACACTCTCAGGGATTTGACTGTGAGTGCCAGATTAAAATAAATGCTTTCAAGGGTTAAAGTGAGTGTACATCTTTTGACCAATGCTCTATTAAAAAAATTTATTTATTGCAGGTTTATCCAACATCACAATTCGAATTGGAAACAGCCCTCTCCATTACAAAGGCAACAGCAATATCAAGCACATCCTGAACAATGTCTCTATAAGTTTCCGAACAAGACAGTCTGTTGCCACTTTAATGTATGCACAAAAGGGCTCAGATGCTCTCAGTGTGTCTTTAATAGATTCCCAGCTGACAGTGCTGCTGGTTGGAGCTGACCAAAACATCAGTTTGGTGCACAGCATGGGTCCAGTTAGTGATGGTCTGTGGCACACCGTGGAGCTGAAGATGGAGACAGCCACAGTCCAGACCCCTCTGTGGGTCCTGGCTCTAGATGGAAATAAAATGCCAATAGAAAGGTTCAAAATACCTCAACATGCACTGGATTTTCTCAGAGAAGATACAGACATTTTCCTTGGCAGCATGAATGCTGTTGGCATTAACATGTCTGGGTGTTTGGGTCCAGTGGAGATTGGGGGTCTTTTCCTCCCTTTCCACATGGACACTGAGCTCAACATCCCTAGACCACAGCCAGAGCAGTTTATGAGAGTTTACAGTGACAGAGTTACTTTACAATATGGCTGCTGGGGAGCTAGGGTTTGTGAGCCCAACCCTTGTCAGAACAGTGGTGTTTGTGAAGATGTTTTTGACCTGCACCAGTGCACTTGTTCGTCTGAGTGGACGGGGCTCCAGTGCCAGGAGCCTACAGACAGGTGCCTCTCCAAACCCTGTCTGTATGGAAACTGTACCAGCCTGCCAGGAGAGTACAAGTGTGTCTGTGAACCAGGATACAGGGGAGGCCAGTGCGAGCTGGAGATCGACCTTTGTGAAAACAACAACTGCAGTAATGGTGCCACTTGTCTAAAGAGCTTACAGAGATATGCATGTCTCTGCCCTCAGAACCTGACGGGACAATACTGCGAGTATGTTATATTTTCTGTATATTAAAAAAAAAAGGCTGTAGAAAAGGAATATTTAATAACTTTTTAAAAAATTAAATTGATTAAATTGTTTGACAGTGAGAAGCTTCCAGAAATCCCATGGTACATTGAGACAAAACCGTAAGACTTTTTATATTGTACTATACTATACTACAAAGACATGTTTTTAAAAAATAATTTTGTGTTACTAGACTTCCTCAGTTCCATACATCTGCTTGCACTGGCACACACTGGAACTACAGTTGCTTCAATGGAGGAAACTGCTCCAAAGACAATGCATGCCTTTGCTTGCCTGGTTTTATTGGCCAGTGGTAAGTCTGTGGCATATTGTTGTAAAGCGTTTGACTGTATGGTGGAAAAGGGAAAAGAAAAAAACTTTCTGCATTTTTGTTATTTTTCTTTTAGGTGTGAGAAGGATGTGGATGAATGTGCCTCTTGGCCATGCATGAACGGAGGCTTCTGTGTTAACTACATCAACAGTTTTGAGTGTGTGTGTGACACGAACTTCTCTGGGATCCACTGCCAAATTGACGTCAGTGATTTTTACCTGTATCTGTTCCTGGGACTGTGGCAGAATATATTCCAGCTTATGTCCTACCTTATAATGCACTTTGACGACGGCCCAGAGGTGGAGTGGGGCTTTCAAATGGACTAGAGATTAGTCACTTAATAAATGCAATTGTTAAGAGAATACACATTTTGATAAAACCATAAGACATAATTGAACTACATTAAAATCTTAGAAGTGTTTTCAGTTGTTTCAATAGTTCACACGTGCCTTCAGCTCCATATTTGATGTGCAACATTATCCTCTAGATCAGGGATGGGCAATTATTTTTTCCATGGGGCCACAAAAGAAACAAAATAATGTGATCATGGGCCAAAATGCTTAAATTTCAATTCAATTCTGAATAATATTAATTCTATTTCTTTATTAAAAAAAAACAAAAAAAAAACAGTAAATAGCCGTTAGCTTGTTTTGACAAGCTGGTTATGACTAAGCAATGAAAAAGTAAGGTTGCCTTACAAAAAAAGTAATAAAATATATTTAAAAAACTAAAAGCAGTGCATGAGGTAGTCCGTGCATGAGGCAAATTATAAAATGTTTTGTAATTCCAAATGATCTTAAACAGGCTGTATGTGTCCCAGGAGCTGTACAATGCCCCGGCCTGCTCAAGATTAATAGCTGCATGCACACATTTAAATGGGATATTCTGTTTGCTATGCATACAGAGCCTACACTGTATGTAAATATATCATTCCATTATCCTAAAATGTGTGTTTTTCAACTCATAACAATTTATTAAACAATAAAACCTGTTCTGGACACCAAATTTTAATAAATTAATGATTTATCATATGTATACACACAAATGTGACATAAAGCTGCCTTCAAAAATCAGTGTAAACTGTAAACAAATCATAACTCATTGTTATGACCATAGACTGTATAAAAAAAATGACAAAACATCTTTATCAAGTAGCTGTAATATACATTTTGTGCCCCTTCTTCATACAAAGGTTTGGATGAGCATTTGAACAATTCTTAACACTGCAGCTTACACTCACAGAGCTCTTTGTAGATTCTCTTTCGTATCTTAGGTATATCCCCTTGAGAAAAGTACAGCGGTGCAGACAGTGTGAGGCATCTAGAATACTGAGAAATGATAGCATTCATTACCAACAATGGACAAAGAAATAAATTACTTCAACTGCATGAGACGACAACCAACCTCCAATACAAACACACCACAATCATTCTCAGTGGTTTGTTGTGGAATTTCCTAACATGGACAGTAGAAGGAGACAAAACACCAGATTAATACAAAGAAAACTTAAGCAGCAGCAGCAGCTCATTTCAATAACAGAGAGAAATGCCCACCTCAGCCAACGACACTGTCCAACCTTTTTCAAATTCTGTTTGTTTCTTCTCTTTTGCTTCTTTTAACAAGTATTTCAGTATGGGCTATTAAAATGATAGCACTTTAGTTTGTTATGTTTGGTATGTAGTATTAGTAAGGTTTGTATTTTGCTTTTACCCTTGCTACTTTCTCCACACCAATTCCTTGGGAGTCATACAGACAGACTTTCTTATTAACAAAGTCTGCTGTCACCAGGCACCAATGAACCTCGAGGTGTACAGGCACCAGAATCAAACGTTTTGAAAACAAATCCACCTTGTTGGAAGAAATATATAAGTTAATATGTGTAAGTATTCAGGTTACTTTACAATGACATAAGGCCTACCTGCTTTGTCCACCTCTTGACCCCTTCATATCCCTTAGTTAAGAGTTGTCTGTGGAAAAAGCTGTTAAGAAAATGGACCTAATGTAAACAAAAATACCTTTAGTAAATACATCCAAATAACACACACAAAATGTTAGAACAATTTACTATTCAGTGTGACAGGGGTTGGTACTTAGTATTTATATAGCATTATTCAGGAAGTATGAAAAGGGGACCACTGCAGGGTCTGGTCTGGTAACTTATGCTAATTTGTACAGGGTTATGCTGTATTGGCATACTGATGAAACCTCACTTACCTCAGAACGTGCAGAGTCCATTATGAGTTCCCCGTACATGTTAATCACCTGTAACAAAATGATTGACATTATACTCCAAATGTTGCATAATAGATGATTTTGTGTCAGGTTTTTTTTTCAAACCTAGTATAAGTCTAAACCTGGTCATTTAGCCAATTTGCATCAGCCAGTGTTGACAAGTCATCCAACGTCAGTATGTGCTTCTTGTATTTCACTTCAAAATATGGGACGGTATTAACCATTTTTGCCAACTCTTCTATGATTATCTCCAAAACCATGATTTCACTGTAAAGGTAAAAACAAATCATATTAGAGATAGGTACATAGGTGCAAGCCAGAATAAAATACATGTGTAAACATTTCTCCTTACTAGTCCTTTAAGTCTATGTTAGATTCCTCTTTTTTTAGGTGTTTTAATAAATCACGCTTTTCTAGGGGAATAAAACTTCCATATTTTTTGTGAAAGTCATTAAGAAATTCTAGACAAACAAAGAAACAGTGCTCAAATTGGTTAACTTCAGGCAAAGATAACTATGTAGAGTGAAAAACAATTTAAATAGATGAGATTAAAGTTACCTTGAATATTCTTTGAGATAAATTTATGTGGACTTTCAGAGTTTATAGAAATAGATTTGTTTTCTTTGGCAAGAACCACTTCAACGTCCGAGTTCAGTTCAAGCTCTACTGTGTGCAAACATTCACCAGGATCATTGTGGGTACATTTGGACAAATCGTTTTTAAAGTCAATAGAGGCACCAGAAACATCTGCATCTGAAGAATGAACATCATAATGACTTAAACTGCTGCTATTGACCTTGCACATTTCAACCTTGTTTTCAGCACTTCCATTGTCCATAACAGTAGGGGCCTTAAATGTTGTGAGATCTGTTGACACTGCTTTGGTTTTGCTTATCCCTCTTTTAGTTTTAAAGGGCATCCGTGGACATGAGCCCCGGATGTTCTTAAGCAAACGTCGATTGATTTTGGATCTTCGCAAAATGCAAGCTTCGTTGCGTTTTTTCCACAACCAGAACTGCAACGTGACACGTTTTCTGGAAGATGTAAGGTTCTTCTTTCTGCTGTGAAGACCCTTTTTCTTAACATGCTGCCTTGTCCAAACCATTTTTAACTTGGACGTTTTTTGAAACACTCAACCCAATTCTGTAAAGCACACGTTGTAATTTCTTGCTTCTTCAGGCTCCAGGCTTTGATATTTCTTTTAAGTTAAGATGGTTTGGTGTATTGTTGTGATCTGAAAGAAATATAAATAACAGTTAACATTTCTTTGCTGAGTATTTTCCTGACTTTAAATGTACTTTTTCTATATGGATTGCTGCTTGTCCTTCGCAGTAACCCTACAGTAAATACTCGTAAACAAACTGACCATAGCTTGTAAATAGTGTATGGTAAAGTCTATAAAGTTTATGCTCTCAACTCACCGGAGGTACTATTAGCGTTAATCTCGCATTGCACTTTTTGCAAACCACCCATGAGAACCACACGTATGTCGCATATTGATTACGTCACATCTACACGTGACCTATTAAGACGATTTTTCTTGAACAAAATGACACATTGGTGGCAAAAGCACTCAGCTTTGTAATTTAAATGAAATCTGTCGTAAAAGGACAGATTCGGAGGAGAAAAAAAATAAAACGCAGGTAAAAAAAAACTAACTATAAGTAAATAACAATTTATAAAAGTAAGCTACTTTAGAGTAATAAAGTAAAAATAATATTGTTAAAATGCATTCCTTAACACAGTGAGTTAGTGAGTTTGTGGGTCTAGTCACAGGTCCAACATCTGTGAATTTAACTATTGGATATTCCGTGGCAAAGTGCAATGTAATCAATAAAGAAATCTGACTCTTGCCCCCCATCTGGAAGTATGACAGCATCACACTCTAGACTCTGAACACCACCAATATGCTGCTTCCTCAAAGTCAGAACTTGAACTCAAAACTCTAAAGCACAATGAAAGTGCTAAAAACCCATGACAAACAGTAATTTTTGTAATTAATTAATCATTGCATTTATATAATGCCTTTCAAGACACCCAATGCGCTTCACAGTTCATTGTTCATTCACTCCACTCTTGGTAGGTAGTGGTAAGCTACTATTGTAGCCACAGCTGCCCTGGGGCAGGCTGACAAAAGCGAGGCTGCCAATCTGCACCATCAGCCCGTCCGACAACCACCAACACTCACGCACACACCACTTTCATACTAGGCAATGTGGGTGAAGTGCCTTGCCTAAGGACACAACAACAGTTTTTGTGACTGGTGCCCAAATGTGGCACCTGATTTTCCCAGCGGTCTCCCATCCAAGTGCTAACTTGCTTAGCTTCTGAGATCTGATGGGATCAGGCTTTGACAGGCTGGTGTGGTCACATACCAGCCTGTCAAAGCCTTATGTAAGTTACTTTTCAGCCCAGTGTGCAGGAAAGTTGAAAGTACAAGGTACCTCAAATAAGTAAAAACCCACACAACCTTTTGTAACTTGGCCTTAAATGGCATGATGTGAACTTGCAGCATCTGCCAAGACTGAACAAACATCCTGTTGACTGAACTTTCATTGAGGATTCATTTAATCTGTAGCTGATCATTCACTCTGTGACCCCAATGAATGCACCTTTTTGAGATTATCTTTATTCACGCAGCAGTCAGGAGAATGTTCATAATGTTTACCTTGGCCGTTGCCTCGTGTTTCAAGTGGCCAATATATAACCCACAGACAGTGTGAGCCCCATTTCTGTGTCTAACATTCTTATTTCACCAGTGAGGGCTTCAATCCCCCCAAACCAATGCAGTGTTTAAGGTTTGTAGTGGCTTTGGGCCTGCTGCTGGGGACATGGGCCCATCATCACATCACTGTGCTGCGTCCAGAATGTGACTCGCCAGAGGCAGAGGAGGCTGCGGTAGCAGCCCAGGACTACCTAAATTCTCAGCACAGTCATGGCTACAAGTATGTACTCAACAGGATTGAGGACATCAAGATCATTACCAAGGTACTACAGTATTTATAGTTATTGATGTTTTTAATCAAAGTACAATGCTGTCTGCTCCATTAAGTGTGTTTTGTCTTTAAATAGCCAGATGGAGACAATATCTATGTCATGGAGATTGATCTCCTAGAGACAGACTGTCATGTATTGGACCCCACACCAATCTCAAACTGTACTGTCCGGCCCAAAGCATTAACAGTGAGAACTGTGTTCAATTTACAATGAAAGAGATTAGAGGTAGATTAGATTCAACAGTTTTTTTGTTGTTATACAGGCTGTGGAGGGAGACTGTGATGTGGTCTTAAAAAATGTCAGTGGAGCTTTGACCGTTACAGCATTTAAGTGTAAAACAGAAGGTAAACTGTATTCTTTATACTGTAAGATTACAAAAACTATATGCCAATTAATCTAAATGTATTTTTTTTTATATCAGAGTCCAGAGAAGACTTTTGTGTGGGTTGCCCCACCCTCCTCTCCCTAAATGACACAGACGCCCTGAACTTTGTTCAGGCCTCTTTGGGTACATTTAACAGCATCATAAAGAATCTCACTTTCTCCCTTCTGGAGGTTGGAAGGATGTCTTCACAGGTCAAAACCAAAAACACTTTAAACTGTACTGACACTTTCTGGGGGATAACTCAAATAAAACATTGTTACAGGTTGTGTCTGGTGGGCCGATCTATTTAGCTGAATATGTTGTGGTGGAGGCCAACTGTACCGGAGATGTGTGTGAGCCCCTACACGATGCCATGGCTGTAAGTAAATATAAGGAATAATAAACACATACTATTTGAACACAATACCATCCAACTCTCTGCAGAGCCGTGGCATATGTACTGCCAGAGGATTGAACTCAAAGCACACAGTAGACTGCAAGATGTTCCCTAACTTGGTAAATTTTACCAAAATCAAATATCCAGTTTTATCCTTGTATTACTACACAAAATTCTTTGGTCTGTTGCTTTTTCAGATCACTGTGGTGGACAGCAACAGCACTGCCCCTGTAGCGCCAGCAGTCCATGTGCACACAAGAAACCTTTCACCAGGGCATGGTCTGCGTCACCACAAACTGACGGCTCTCCATGATCCTCTGAGCCTCCTGTCGGCTGAGTCAGCAGAGTCAGCTGAGGTGGTGCCTGTAGCCCCCGCCCCGGCAGCAAACATCAGCCAGACTGCACCTGTCGCAGATGCTGCTCCTGCTGTAGACCCTGCTCCTGCTGTAGACCCTGCTCCCCCTGCAGACCCTGCTCCCGCTGCAGACCCTGCTCCTGCTGCAGACTCAGATTCAGCCTCAGATTCGAATAGTGCCCAACACCCTGGAATTCGCTTCAAGAGGGATGTAGCTGCAGTGATTGCTGACACCCCTGCTGCTCAGGCTGCCCCAGTACCTCTTGTGCCAGTCTGTCCAGGACGGGTTAGAGTCTTTGACTGATTTAGGGCTGTAAATAGAAACTATTTTAAAGCATTAACACCTACACCTTACAATGTATTTGTCACCTGTACATTACAATTTATCACTGTAAATGTTCAGTTAAAATCTAAAATGTTTATCCAGGACATCTGGATCTGTTTTGAAGTACATGTATTTATGGTCATCATTAAATACAGTATATGGACACAAAGACTTCATCCTTGTTTTTACAAGCCCAGTCCTCACGTTTGTTAATCAACCATGAGAACAATTGCAAAACACTGTTTGACATTGGTAAACAATGTCAATGACTTTAATGAACTCACTGACTGAAACTAGTCACATCAACATGCATTTTAAAATAAAGATATACCTCAATACTTATGCTAACCAACACTCATAATTATAAACGTGTAAACAAAACAGTTTTAGGTATTTTTTATTATTTACATTGGTTTTAATATACACATTGTACAAACGTCACCTTGTCACAGGCACCTTCTTTCCTAAAAAGACAAATAATGTTAGTCATGTACTACAGAAAATTTACTAACATTTTAAAAAAGGGACATTACATACATTTCCTTTGTTGCAATCCTTCAGGTGTAATTTTAAAAAAGGGCCATTAGGAAACATTTTGCTGTGAAGTCCTATGCCTGTAACCAAAAGGCAAGAAAGGCCTCTCAGGAAATCTTACAGGCTTGTCAACGGTAGGCTTCCCCCCTCTGACAGCAGGGTCCTGAGACAAAGGTGAATTAGGGCCAGCAGAGGAAGACGTTTGTGGCATGTCTCCCAGACTTGGGTCAGCATTTCCAGGATTTTCACTCTTCAGCCATTTTGAATCTTCAGATTCCCCTTTGAGGTTTACAAACTGATTTGGGAAATTACCATTAAGATTTTGACCCAACACCACAGTATTGCCACTCTCCCTGCCTGGTGGACTCTCTTGAAGGAGCACATAACCCTTTGGTTGAGAAAAAAAGCTCTCAGTCCCTTTAGGTTTAGCCGTTTTAAGGGCTTCAGCAGGTTGCGGTTTAGACAAGTTGTCATTTTCTTGAAGAGTGTGATAAGGAACCAGTGGAGGATCCTGCACACTATGGAAAATCAAACTTGCTGGTCCATTCACATCATTAACTGGCTGATGTACATGCTGACGAATCCTGGACAACAGGGTTGGTGGGTTCATATTTGGGCCATCGGACTGTGAAGACTGCACATTATAGGGTAAATACATGTTTGTTCTCTGCACTGGGTCAAAATATTCAGAGTAATGTGAAGGAGCTCCATATGAAGGTTCAGGATTATGGTTTTGATGGTTCCATAGACTAGCATAGTTCCTATAGGGGAAGTATGCATTTGGTTCAAAGTGCTGAGTAGCAGATTGAGGATCTGTTTGCTCCTGAGGCTTGTTTTCAGATTCTGCAGAAGGATTGCCCTCTAGTGGTTGGTCGTATGCATGCAGTCCTTGGAGTGGATACAGCTGTGGTGATAAAAGTGCATTAGTGAAGGCTGTGCGGCTTGGAGGGGCAGGTGCTTCCTGGGGACCCGGTGATGAGGCATAGATAAAGTTAGGTCTTAACCCATTTGGGAACCCTGGTAGTGGAAAAGACTGAGGATTTGACTTTCCATTTTGCTCTTGTGGCACAAAATAGTATGTGTGATGATGAAAAGAAACATGTGGACAGCAATTAGGATGTCCGAGTTGGCAGTACTGGGGACAGTATGCTGATAGTCTGGTTTCAGGGTTAGCAATTTGTGGGTACATAACAACTGTACCTTGATGTGAGATGGGAGGGCCTTGTGGTTTTTGTGCAGCAGGTGTGGGGGTAGTGGTTGTGTGAGGTGGGTGCTGGGAAGGAAGGGGGTAGTAGGGACCAAATAGCTGATACGGCTGAGGAACAGTTGCTGGTGAACTGGTAGTAGTTGGAACTGGCAGCTGTTCTGTGGGATAGTAAAAAGGGTACAGGTAAGCAGGATGCACAGGACCCATCTCTGGTGGTGCAGTGGCCTCAGGAGCTGCTGTGGGCTTCACTGGATCTTGTGAATAATAAAGTGAATAGGCAAAGTGAGGGTCAGGCAGCTGCAACTCTGGATGGTCAAGTTGAGTTATATCCGGTGGGGGTTTTTCAGGCTGTGGTAGATGTTCTGGTATGGGGGGCATGTTAGGATAGATCATGGGATAATAGTAGTGTCCAGGATCAAAGCCAGGTGGCACACTCCCTGGGATTGGCTTTTCAGGTAGAGGTTGCCCTGGGTACACCGGATAAAATGGTTGTCCTACCACCTTATCAGTTGGTTGGGGAACCGCTAACTGAACAGCTTCTGGGTGTGGCATGCCCAAATGTAAAGGGTAAACCTGGTGCCACGTATGGCTTGGGGAAGGTGTTAAAGGATATTCTAGGACCTGGGGATTGTTTCTCACATTTGGAGTGGGGGCAGGTGTAGAATGAAGTGCAACATCCATCATCACTTTAGGAGGGTCAGCTGAAGCCAGTGAGGGGCAAAAGACTTTGACTTCATTGTCCCTTAACAATCCAATACCATAAATTCCATCCTAAAAATAAAGTGTGACAATTAAGGGTCTGTTCATTTATAGCATTTCAGTCACAACAGCTCTTAAAACTGTACCTTTTTCTTTATGCAAGGTGTATAGGAAATTGTGATGGTAATGCCCTCTGGATGTTCAACTACACCTAGACCACACCTGAGTGAGGCTTTCATCAGTGGCTCCCAGTTACCATTCACTGAGGAAGACTGCACATTAACACAACTTCGGACTTTAAAAAGGATAAGTTGATAGACACACTTACAGTTCACTTTTATATCTGAAAGCCCAGGAGTCCAGTCAGTTTTTACTACCATTCCTTCAGCATGGCAGGTCACCATAGGAGGGTTCAAAGATGAGGGCAATGAAGGCTGACTCATAGGGCAGGACATTTGCACTGGTAATCCAAACCAACGCAGTGGAAGCACATAACGGGACTCCTAAAAGCAAAAGAAGTGTATTAACATAGCATATTTTAGAAAAGCAAGCGCTACTACTTACTTCAACAATAACAAAGCAACCATCATAAGGGGCCATCATAACTAGATCTCGATGTGTTGATCTGACTTTGTACCCACAACTCTTGGGCAATTTGGACAGAGAGAGGGGAGAAAGATCACCTGGTTGGGGAAAAAAAGAAATCTATCTAAAAAGTGATACTTTTTAAAAAATCATCTCAACCACAATATCAAAAGTTCACCCCGGTCCACAAAAAGTAGAGAGCCTGGTTTGGAGTCAGCATTTTGTACTTGAAGCCTCATGTTGCTTCCAGAGCAATCCACTGTTGGCTGCATTTTCAGAAGTCGTTCCACTGCAGTGTTGTCGTATCTTGGAAAGCCGTGTTCTTGTATTGCATGGAGCCCAGGAACATCCCACACTAAGGAGTAGTAAGAGGTTTATAATTAATTGAAGGTATTGCTCATCCATGTTACTGTACCACTTACTCATGTCTGATTGATAATCTAAGTCAACATCTTCTGCTTCCTTTGATTTGGCACTTTGGTCAGTTTTCAGTCCAATTAACAATTTCCCATAGCGCCAGTGAGATATTTTGTCGAGTGACATACTATTTTCTTGGAATTTCTTTTTTGTAAGAGATAGACTTTGACAAAGAGAGGATAACAGAAGGAGCCCTAAAGATAATACAACGGCACTGTTCCTGTTGTTGCTACACGCCATTAGTGCAACGAAACAATAAAAGAAAAACGAACCACAGCAAACAAAGGTCTCAACAGTGAACCACTGGAACTGGATGGTCTGATTGAAGGCCAGACTTAAAGAGTTCTCACTATGGCAGGTGCTGCTTATGAATCAATTAGGAAGTCCTACCTCCACTCTCTCCAGGACAACCAATCAGCATGGAGTCAAGTGTTTCTGATGTGAAGGATGCTGAAATATCAATTTAGGTTGAAAACAATATTTATTATTAGACAGTAATTTGCTAATTTTTCCAACTAGCATGATAGAGATAGTAATCGAGTATGTGTGAAATATGCATTTATTGATAATTGTGTAAATTTTTTTATTACAAACGCTGTCTTCTTTAATTTATTTTACATTTCTATACAAAGTTTATTACTGTTGTTGCACTTATTAATGTGGCTACAGATAAGCCAACAGTTGCTACTATCACAGTTACACAATGTCTTAAAAAGAAATGCACAAGACAATGTTTTAATGTTCTTCTTCCAACCAACACCATTTCAATGTTTAGTGTACAGAGCATCATTTAATTTTTTAAATATACTTCTAAGCACCGTACTATGACAATTTGTGAATACATTTTTCATGTCTAAAACACAAAGAAGTCCTTGATGTTAAAGGCCAATAGCCAGCTTTACTGTCAAAATGCATCAATAGTGTATTCAAATGACAATGCTGAACAGCTAGTCAATGATATGAAGCCAAACTCAAAAATAGTGTTAATCTACACAGGCGATGAAAGGTTATGCAGCCACCTCAAGAAGAAAAAAAAAATGCTGATGATTTACACAAATGCAAAAACAAATGGACCAGTCCCAAATTTCATATTGGAATGTCCATTTCAGGGCTGCAGGTTGTGGCTTTGAAATTTTGATAATGCTGATCTCAACACAACAGTCAAACAAGGCCAACACTACATCAACTTTGAGCACATTCATTTACAACAGTAATATGATGTTATGGAGTAGGACTCTGAGGGGGAGGTTGGTACACACAAAGAGGAGTGGTCGGTTAGTTAGAATTATGTTGGGTGACAGCTGATGAGATGTCCATTTTGGCTGAATGTCTTGCTTAAAAAATTATTTCAGAACTGAGAACATGCAACTTTAATGTCATGCTAATGAAAAAAAAACTAAATTTGGCATCCCTGTTCAACTATTTAAAGTACAATTGGTACATGTCCCTCACACGAGTGACATTATACAAGGCTTATTCAAATCGGTTTCCCACTTTTATTACACAGTGTTTGATGGACCACATGCCATTATGGAAGTTCCAAAAACAAGAAGTGTTAAACCTGGAACACTTAAACAAAACTGTGGATGATAAAGTTCTAACATAAAGTCTTTCATATAAAAAGTTAACTGGGACACCACAACATAGAAGTCAGTGTAAATATTGGGTCAGTTTCTATGCTGCTTGAAAGATGTTCAATATCCAGACTTCCTCAGGTACTTAGCCATTGTGTGTGCTTTCAGATTAAGATTTCCACAATGGATACCTTCTTTCCCATAATCAAAAAAAAAAAAAAAAAAAGAGGAAAACAGAAATTAACAAAATGGAAGAATCTCCCCCTTTCAGAGAACCAAGGGGGACCCGAGATGACAGTCTTACCACTCCCCATAGCTATTAAAAGTTTCCATGACATTTGACTGCTTGCAGGAGAAATCTTAACAGCAACATTTTTCTCTTCTTTGTGTCCCACAATTTGAACTAGCAAACTTGAAAAACATTAAAAGCCTGAATCCCTCAAGTACTTTGCCATCGAGAAGGCCTTCTTATTCAATCCGCCTCCATGGACTCCTTCTTTTCCCATAACGAAAACCAAAACTGAAAAAGGAAAAAATAGAAAAAAAGGAGTTTAGAGAAGTGACAATGTGCATGTGTTTTAGACAAAAGTGTCTAAAACACGTTTAATTTGAAAATGAATTAAAACTTAATCTTGGTATTTCAAGTTGCTGATTAACACTTGATGGTTACCTTTGCCTGCTTTTCCTACAGAGATATTGTAGGTAGGTTCTCCTCCTTGGCTTTTTGTCCGGATGTCCATTGTCCATTCTCCATCATCCTGCAGGTTGTCTCGAAGAACTGAACACTTCTTTGAGCCTAGGGTCAGCCCACTTGTAAAGATTGAGGTCCTGTCCTTGCTAATAAGAGAGTCGATTTCTTGGGACTGGAACATAAAAAGATTATCTCCATCAGATAAAACAAACTAATAAGTAAGCAAGTCTGTGGGAATAGACTACTAAATCAAATCTAAAATGGCATCAGATAATGCGCAGGTACCTAGTTTGGTAAACTGGGAGTTAAACTGAAACCTTGTTTGTGCACGACAACAAAAATGGCAAACCAATAAAAAAGTCCAGCCTCTGTAGGCTAAGGGTTTTAGCTTTTGAAACATGTTCCTAGTTTTGGTAAGATAGACCTGATTAAACACCACATTTGAAATATGTAAATAGCAAATCGGTGAAAATGATCACAAATATTTCAGAAAAAAAATTAATGAGCTTAAATGTAAAATGTCAAGAGAAATTCTTGATCCACACGCGGTCAGGCGATAATCCCGTTACCCGTTTTTTCTCATAGGCCACTGTGGACGAGCTAGCTCCATGCTAACAGACACGCGTGTGTATAAACAATAAAGACAGCGGTTTAAATCATAATCTTCATGGCACCCACTTTACTCTGATGTCTTACCGTGATATTACTAAAAGTACCACCAGAATGTGATGCCCAAACATATTTGGCGTCCGTATATCCAACAATGGCGCCATCCTGACAGGAACCATCGGCCATCAGGTTATCCACGTAGCTTTGCCAAGACATTGTGAAGAAAATTGACTAATATTTTAAAAGTGCTGACTATGTGGCCACACAAAAGGCTGTCTAATAGCCAAAGATCCCTTCAGTCTCCAGTCTATGCCACAATTTGGCCAATGCTGTGGATCAAATGAAGCCAGAGCAGGGAGGCAGCGCTGGGTGTAGCCCGTGTGAGATCCCTCCGCACAATGGGCACAGACTGGGCGCGCTTTAAGACAGCGGTGTGATGCAGACAAGAGCAGTGTGAGGGAATCCTGTCGGCCACACAATCAATGTGCTTATTTTCACAAATATTTGTCTAAACGTAAGTGCGTCTCTGACATACTAATAAAGCAATTTCTACTGGTTAGTGCTTAAACACTTTATTACTTGAATGTCTGTAATGTTTTTGTTTTGTTTTTTATTTCGGTCACAGTATTGAAAGGTGATGTTTTTTTGCCCAGATGAAGTGATGATTTTTTGCCCGGATGAAGTTTGCAAAGTTGCAACTTGTTTAAATTGGTGAATATAGAAGAACGGTAATTTTGGTACACTCGGTAGATGGTACACTCTAAAACCACTAGGGGCGATGTTCTCCATGTTCAAGTAAATGAATGTACTGTAATTTCACTCAGACCAAGGAATCAGTCCTAAAAGAAAAAGAAATAGCAGTTCCAATTCCACTCATATTCCAGATCCCCACTGTTCTGAGGAATACAAAATCAGGTTTGCGCTACAACAATTACACATACTATAATGTGTTAGAAAGAATTCTACACAAGACAAAATAGGTTAAGTTTATTTTAAGTAACATTATGCAGTGTTATTATAATTATAATTATTGTAATAATAATAATAATAATAATAATAATAATTATTATTATTATTATTATTATTATTATTAGTAGTAGTAGTAGTAGTAGTAGTAGTAGTAGTAGTAGTAGTAGAAATATTGCTGTAATTTATTTATATTATTTATTGTGCTTTTGTCAGCTGGCACCTATTATTCATGTTTGGTTCTGTTTGGTTCCCTGTGATTTAATCATGCCTTTATAATTTTTCAGTTTTTCAGGTGTTCCGTGAAGGCATTCAGAGGTATTCACAAACATCTTTACGCAACTCCCCATGCGCATTCTTCCTACCCACGATGCAGCGCGGCGCACACAACATAGCCATCTTGTCAGGAGTGACTGAGGGAGGTAACGGCTGGTGCTGTTTATATTGTCGAGAGTTAAAAAAACGTAAGGATTTAACTGCGGTCTCTCTCAAAACTACACGGACATACGTGTTTAGTGTCACTGCCAGGTGAATTGAGGCTGGTAAAGTGAGGTGGTGCCGAAAACTGCTTTTGTGAAGATGTCTTGTATACTTGTACCGACGTAGGGGGAGTGTGCAGCAGCCAGTTGGCTTCGTTGCTAGCGTTAACCCAGTAAGTGGAGGGCTGTGGGCCCTCCTCAGCCTGAAGTAGCTCCTCTGGCTGGGGCCTTTGACAACTGTACAACCGGGACCCGGGATCGATCCGGACTGACTCAGAGTTTTGGATTAATCGTCGTGCGCTGCTGTTAATAGTGATCAAATCCGCATTGCTGGACTAGACTCCCGGTTATGATCCCATAAAACGCCACAGAAGAGCGACGAGTAAAGGGATGGCGCAGATTCAGCTGGACTTTAGTTAGCTGGTAAAGTATTTTGTTCAATGTGCTGTTCAATATGAATTAACCTTCTGCGAAGCTGCAACACAGCTCGTCTCTTTTGACGGAGGATAAATATAGCCATACGAGACTTGGAAACAGACCGCCAGTATGTCGAAAATGCCGGCCAAGAAAAAGAGCTGTTTTCAGATCACGAGTGTCACCCAGGCCCAGGTGGCGGCCATAGGAGCCGCAGACGACACTGAGAGCCTGGACGACCCGGACGAGTCGAGAGCTGAGGACGTGTCTTCGGAAATCTATGACATGTCACGAGCGGAGTATGAGCCCCCCAGTGATAGAAGTCCATCTGAAGAAGGCCAGAATAATGTGGTGGAGGTAGAGGCACCAGCACACATACCTCAAGTGAGTCAGCTGTCAAACAAAGTGTCCAATCAAAGTGGCCAGCTGCAGGCAGGGCTTTCAGCAGGGCCATCCGTCGCCCCTCAGCAACAGGCAGGCGCTGTGTCTCTGAACACATCACAGACCGCGTCCAGCTCTGCTCCTGCTGCCGCTGGCTCCACTGTGAGCTGCACATCACGCTTCAGAGTCATAAAACTTGACCATGGTACTGGGGAACCATTTCGAAGAGGCAGGTGGACTTGCACAGAGTTTTATGACAAAGAGCCTGAGAGCTCAGTGGGAAAGCCTGGAGATAACATACGACATACCAGTACTACTCTGGACCCCAGTGGAGAGCGAGACAGTGGACTGGGCCATACAGTGGGCTCAGCAGCAGACACAGTGGTGTCTTCACCTCGCATCATATCTGTGGAGACATTACCCACACAATCAGTCCAGCACACAGGCTTCAGCGTCCGTCAGCAGAGCCTTAGTGGCACACAGAGTGCCTTCTCCAACAGCAAACCAACCAGTGTCCAGCCTCTGCAGACCAGTACTGGAGGCCTCCCTGCACCTCAGGCTGTGCTGCCTGTGGGACAGAATGGGCTGCCTCAGCCCAGTGTTCACTTACACAAGTCACCTGTCATGCCCCCTTCTTACCCTGCACAGCAGCCGCTTCCCATGGGCCACCTCCTGACAGGTCAGCCTGCGGCTCTGGGGCAGAGCCAGTCAGAATACTATCAGCCCCCAGGCCCGGGTGTCCTCTCTGCTGGACAAGGGGCTTCCTCAGTGATGCCTGGAGCCGCTGCTGGAGTTTCTGTGCCCAGTCAAATTGGGGATATTGGAGGTTGTTTGCCTACAGGACCACCTCTTCCGCAGCAGCCAGTGGGAAATGTTCCTGTTTCTTTATTGGTTAGTGGGTCTACGTTACAGACTCAGTACATCGCAGCGGGCCAGCCTCCACTACATGGCGCAACACCATCCAGCATACAGAATGTGCCTGCCAATGCAGTGAGCTCCAGTGTGCCCAGCACCGTGCCCACTGCTGTGCCCAGTGCCTCCAGTGCAGTCATGCCAAATGTGACCAGCTCTGCGTTGCCCCCAGCTCCGTTTAAGACTGCAGCGCTGCAGGGGATCCCAGCAGCAGGATTGGGACAGGTAGAGGTTATGAGTGGAAGAAAGTCTGAGGGGCCTCATGTGCCTGGGAAAGAGCCAGTGAAGCCTCTGACTGATGCCCTACAACTCTCCACACCCACCGTCAACAGCCTGTTTGGGATCCACATACCTGTGGATGGGGATGAGGACAGGTAATGCTACACCTGGCACACCCACAAACTCTTTCATGGTTTATGTGCAACAAAAACAACACATGTATTTTGGTCAACAACAACATTTCAAAATTACTTAAAATGTTCAACATATGTGAATTTTCCTGTTGTATATGAATACTGGCCACTGGTCCCCATTGACTTATGAGACGGTAATAACAATTTTACACCTTGAAAAAAAAAATCCAGTCCTGTTTGGGTTAAAACATTTAAATCCCTCTCCTGTGGAAAGTTCACAGTAGTTCATTAGTTGTTAGTTCAGTGGGGGCAGGCTCCGTGCTCCTTTTGTACAGGCACAAACTTGTTAGCCTCCTGTCATACTGGGATTCCATGTGTTAAGCCCCCTCTGCCCATCCTCCTGGGCAGCAATGACCTTGTCTTCAAATCAAATCGAAAACCTGTGTGTTTAAGATGACCTTTATACACTTTGAAACTTGGCTCTTTCATATTTTAGAAACACAAAATATTTATTACATTTACGTATTATTACATATTATTATAGGCTAGATTTGTGTCAGTTTGTTTTGATTTGTGACCCATTTCTGTTGGGCACTTCTTTGCTTTTAAACTTGAGCTTTTTGACCATCTCCAGGGGATTATTATCTTTGGATATTATCTTTGGTTAGTGCAGAAAAGGAAATGTCGATTAATTTTTGTGTCATGTAGTTTGCTTCCTTCCCAGAGCATGTGCATTCATTCCTGACCCTGAGCTCAGTTTCACGTTGAGAAGGCGGCAGAGCTGAGCAGAAATAATACAGAGCCTGAAATCTCTTGGTGGTATTGTCTTTACACATGGAAATATCCTAGCAGAGCATATCACAAACTTTCTCTGTTCATGTACTTTGTTCCATATTTGTCTACCACACTTACGTGAAGTAAATGTTAATGTCACCTTGGTATTAAAAACTAGGGCCTGTCAATACTTTATCAAAGGATATTTCTTTGCTTTTGAAATGAATGAATGTGTTTTATTTGAGTTCAAGCTCCGACGCGTGATACATGCTAAAATAATGCCACAAACACAAAATACAATATCATTTTTGTTTTGATTGATGTTATCCATAAGCTGACATTAACATTAGCTTATTGGCCGCTCTGGGGCTGATAAGTGAGGGTGGGGGAGTCTCTGTAGCGATAGTAAGAACTCCCTATCAAACACACAGCAGTAGCCTTTCTAGCGTGCTCCTGTGGGACAGATAAGAGACCTGTCAGAGGGGCGTGTCAGCTCTCAAACCTGTTTTCTGACGTTACCCTCCGGCACAACTACTCTACCTTATTTATTATCTCCATGGACACATATCATATAATGGGACTGTAAAACAACAAATCACCTCAAGCCACTGATGATACTGGTAGGCCTGTCACGATAATTTTTTAGGGGGGGTCAGTATTTATTGTGCATACTTTTTCTTTGCGCTACTGAGGCATTTTTGGCTCTATGATAAGATATACTAAGATTTAAGCCTTTAAAAGAAAAAAAAAACAAAACAATATTAAACATTTAGAAGTTAGTTTTGTTTTTGTGGTTTAAATCTGCTTTTAGGTGATTGTCAGCGGCATAAATTGGCTGCAATGTTGTCATATGTCATTGATTTTTATTTCAATAATATATAACACTTCAAGATGCCGATGCCTAGACTTACCTGTGCTACTGTTTAGTTTGTGAATTGAAGTGTTTTCGTAGTATCAATGATCAGTGTGGCTGCCACAACTTTGTAAATCCCATATCCACCAATGGGCTGACAGATGAGGCCAGACAGTTGTGAGGGTACAGTGGATGTGCTGAGTGACAGCAGCTTGGGTTGTGCGGAGACTGAGGTCTATAACAGAGCGTAACCTGTTAAGCCTTCGTACAGCAGGCATCTGAGCTATGTATAATGAAGCCACCCCTGTCTTTATACCTGATTGGTTGCTTTTGGGTATATTTCTAGATCTTGCGTAAACAGCCTTCACTTTCACCTCCCAAAACTGTTTGGCATAACTTTACTGAAATGTTTACATAGTTGTGTTGCATAATATACAAATGAGACATGAACACATTTAAGTATTATTTAAAAAAATGCTAACATATATAAGCCTGTGGCATTTGCAAAAGACTATAATTTCAATTAGGGCTGGGTGATACAAAGATGATAATTGGAAGATAATAAAACAGTCATCCGTTTATTACTACTTTCAAATAAAGTCTGTTTTATTTAAGGCAGTTCTAGGCTTAAACACTGTCTCTTCCCCACTCTTCGCTCCTATTTGATTTTTCTCCATTTTGCTCCTAATTTCATTTATATTTTTTAGGGATGTACCAAATACAATTTTGACTTCTTGCTGATACCAAATGTAAAATGATAAATGGTCACATTTTTATATAGAGCTTTTCCACCTTCAAGGCATTCAAAGCACTTTACAACAAGGAATCACTCACCCATTCATACACCAATGTACACAGACACTGGGGGCAAGATAGGTTAAGTGTCTTGCACAATGACACAATGACAGCATTCATCTGTGGGAGCTGGAATCATACCAGCCGGCCTGTAGGTCAGTGGATCTTACCACTCAACCAATGATGTTTATGTTGAGAGCAGGATTCGAACCGCCAACCTTTGGATCAATGACAAACTCTCCACTGAAGTGTCGCCTCAAATGCATTCTGATATAATAGTAAATCTCATTCAATTGATTTGGTGTTCATAGTATAGTTTACTCTTAAGTACTTCTTAAAGGGATATGCCACCCCCAGGTCAAATTTGGGCATCTCCCCACAGTCCAGAGACTAAAATAAGTGGTGGAAAGCGTTTTCCTGCTCACCCAGCCATTGTCCGAGTCTGTCGCCACTGACCGCCGCGGTATCTGCAGCTCCTCCGCCTTAGACTGGAGTCTAACGTCGCCAGAGAAAGATTTCGGCCAAAAGGAATTAATTTGCTCGATGCGTTTCCCAATTACTTTGTGTGTAGTGCGCATTCATATCGAGTGCAAATAAATGTGCAAATCAACACGGAGAGCTTGCCTTGGTCATTTTGGGTGGGAACTATTTTCCAGTGCGTAAGAATACAGCCGTATCACGCAGTACGCTACCAGGGGAATCCCAGTTACGCACCGGGAAGGGAGTTCCCCTGTTGCACAACGTGGTGCGTGATACGACTGTATTCTTACGCACTGGAAAATAGTTCCCACCCAAAATGACCAAGGCAAGCTCTCCGTGTTGATTTGCACATTTATTTGCACTCGATATGAATGCGCACTACACACAAAGTAATTGGGAAACGCATCGAGCAAATTAATTCCTTTTGGCCGAAATCTTTCTCTGGCTACGTTAGACTCCAGTCTAAGGCGGAGGAGCACCAGTTACCGCGGCGGTCAGTGGCGACAGACTCGGACAATGGCTGGGTGAGCAGGAAAACGCTTTCCACCACTTATTTTAGTCTCTGGACTGTGGGGAGATGCCCAAATTTGACCTGGGGGTGGCATATCCCTTTAAGCTGGGTGTCCACTGTACAATTTTGGATGTTAGCATTGAAAGATGTCTGACCATAGTAAAAATCTTGTGTTGTGTTTTAGAGTGTATTGTCCAGATAACTATTGTTAAAATGCGACTATAATTATTTTTTATGATTTATTGTTGCAGCCATAGTTATACAACGATTGAAATTACGACACAAAATATAAGCTGCAACTGATATCTACAGTGTTTGGAATGTTGATCATAAAGCAGAGTGAGCCCTCCTCTCATTGCACCTATGATCGTTTTCATCACATCCCATGGTATCATGGGCCCTGTGCTGAGATGCATATTGTATGTATTGTATTGTATGAGGTACTTTGCAGTACCCAGCCCTCATACCTCCACTGCATTTGTTTTAAATCTAAACCTTGGGGGTGGAGTGTGTGGTCCCTTGTGTTTGCCCATACTGTCTTCCCCAGTGTTCCCTTGAAAGTAATTACAGGACTGCAGATACTGTAGACTGCAGCCTGGAGATGTGGCTCTCATCTTAACAATATAATTTATTTTCTCTCTCTAGTGGTTCCCAGCTGGCCTTGATAACTAAAGTTATAAATAACGTCATAGTGCTTTAGTTACTTGCAGAGGCTCTACATTTTGATTGGATTTGTATGACAACCGTGTAGTTGATAAGTTGAAATAGTTGCATTATTTACTGTTCTAACATAAATGCTTATAAGACCTTGGAAAATGCAGAGTCCAAGTCTGAAGTTGGTGCCACCTTCAAGCTCAGTGAGGAAGGGGGGGTGTGTCCTTAAAGAGCACCCAGAAAATGTGTGCACAATTATCCTCATTGGGGGTAGGGGCCTCTGCTCAGGAAACTCAAAGCACAAAATGTAAGCTTTGTGCGTATACAGATATTGGTTTGCACAACTCTTTGAGCAGACTGGCGCCCTCTGACCTGTTGACTTTTTTTTAAGCTGTGGCCACTCACACCTCTCCTCTGATTCATCCACTGTCACTTAGTTGGTGCTCAAAGATGCTTTCTTTTCAACATTTGAGGGTCTTGGCATCTTTTATAACCCATTTAGTTAATAGCTGGCCAAATAGTACTTTATGCAACAGTGTGTGTGTTATTTTTTTCAATTTCATAGTTCCGCAGTGCTGTGCAAAACGGTTTTGAAGGCTGTGCAATTAATTTCACAGGGATGAAAAATTTCCGCTTTTTGGCAGCTTTCCACTTTTTTGTCAGCTGCCTGGGTCAGTACGCGTCCCGTATTGAGCTGAATACAGACGCACTTTGTCCCGTATTACCGTGTGAATCAAAAATAGTGTCTAAAACAGGGTGCCCAATACGTCGATCACGATCTACCAGTTGATTGCCAAGGTAGTGTGGGTAGATCGTAGTGTCGAAGTACTTGACACCGGTCTTGGTCTCGAGATGAGTGCAATCATATTTCATATGGCTGCTGCCATTAGCAATAAACTTTTACCGGTATATGGGGCTTCTCACTGCAGCCTGTGTGGTACGTCACCACACGCGCCCCCAATGCGCGCAGCTTGTCTGCTACAGCGTGTACCTATGTGTACCAGCGTGTATCACAGAGCAGGTTAAACTATATAAAACATCCTACCTGTCCTTCCGCCTCACGTCAGCGCGCCGCTCCTCGCCTTTTCACGCTCTCGCTTCTCCCCGCATATAGCGCACACAGGCTCCTCCTCATTGCGCTCTGATTAGAAGTGCAAAGCAAAAACTAAAATCTAAATTTATGTTTTACTGTTAGCACAAAGCAGACCTACCACGACATGTGGTTGAATTTTGCCTAATGAAAGTGCACAAATGCGTCTGTTTGTCACGACATGCGTTGTGCAGAGGTAAATACCACTGCAAAACCAGTAAGAGAATGTGACTCCAGGTTGAAAAAACGGGTTAAAAAAAAAATCAAAGAAGGGGTCCTCAAACTGTGGGCGAGGGTCCAAAAATGGGGCACAGAGTGTTTAAGTGCAAAAGTTTGTAAAATGGAGATACCAGGTATTTGTATGCGTGAAAAATCCCTCTGCCGTCCAGGTAGAATCCATGATCAAAGGAGAAGTTCAATTTGTCAACTGGACAAAGTTTGTTTGTATGTCACCACTAGTCCCTGTGAATAAAATGTGGTTTGTGCTTTGATTTACAGTTTTACTTTATTGCAAACCTATATATTTGTAACATTTTATGAGAAGGTAGTGCAAAGTGGGATCATCAAGAGGGGGAAAGGGAATTTTTCCCTCCAAAATGGCTGGTTGACATCTTATTGGCTGGAATGACCCCAGATTGCATCTCAGAGCATATAGAGTTCAAAAATTTTCCGGGGGGTTGGTTTGAGGTGCACATGTTCGAGTGGCTGTAGTGCTGTCATTGTCATCACCTCCTCCTCAGGTGCTTCTCTCCTCCTCATTGTTTCAATGGACATGAGCAGTTCCCCAATCACTGCTGTGCCATGGCCTGTTGGAGCTGAGTGTTTGACTGGGATGTACTGTACTGTGCTGCAGATAATCTTCCCTGGGAATATCTTGTTTTTGTGTGCAAGATATTTAGTGTGGTGCAGTAACACTAAATCTAGTTTTGTTGTTCTGTGCCTAAGGTCTCAGTCATGTGACAAGGGAGACATGAGTATCCCAATCAGGGTTTAGTCAAGTCTGTCATTTTGTGTGATGAAATCTGAAGCATTTGGTAACACACTGAAAGTGTGATGCCATGTAATCCAGTGTTGCATACCAACATCCATAGACAATTGTATTAAAGAGTCATTAGAGCTTTGCAGTTGGCTACTGTGAAATTATTATTATTGAAGTATCTCTCCGTCTTGTCTATCTATGTATCTATTTATCTGTCAATCAGTACATGCCATATAGTGCCAACTAAAAACTGGATGGGATCTTGTGAACTCTGATGTAATATTCAGTAGCAAAATCCCATGTAGCAACACTGCTAGAATGTGATCGCCATCTTCAGCTGAGCAGCCTTCATTTTGTAATGAACTCTGGCACCAGTTCTTCATTTATGTTTTACAGTCAATCTTGTTCATCCACAGCCCAAATCCTGCTGAAAGAAACTCCCACAGGACTGGTGAAATCTAAATAGTTCTGACCTACTTCTGTGGCGTGGCAGCTGGATGGATGGGGCGGAGAGCCTTGAGTTAACACTTGGCCTTTCAGCGGGTTCTATAAAGCTGCACAGGCTCAGCCCCTCTACCTCCCCCTGGGCTTTAGGACTGTTGAACTGGCTCGTACCAACTGTATGGAGCCAATTGGACCAGAACCTGTGCCACAACATCACACACTTTTTTGAGAACCATCTTATGTTTAGTTTGGTTTCCTGGCTGGAGTGCACTTAATGTTTGACTGCTGAAGAGTCCAAAAACTCTTTAAAAAATCTAATGAGCTATCAAATTAGGGATGTATTTATTAGAAATTGTCATTCTCTTTTTTTCTTTGGCCCAATGTCATGTTTTGTGGGATTTGTTCAGATGTTAGTTTTCTTGTTATTAACTTGCTGACATATTTGCAAAACTAGTGCATACCACATGTCTCCAGTGTAGTCACTTAAGCTTTCATACTTCTGTTCCTTCCTTCTCCTTGAGTTGGTAACTTTAGACTTGTACTGGTCATTCACATGCTAAATGACTGGGCAGGCATATTAGCGGAGGAGAAGAGGGCCTTTGCTGTGGCGGCTGCTCTGTTGAACACACACTCAAGGAAAAGCCATGCGTCATGCTCAGGCCCCAGTGTGACATCAGCCCACAAGAATGCGCCAAAAGGTTATTTTAGTCGGCCTACAATCGCCCAATGTGTTTAGGCCTCAACGTTTAGCAAAATCTCAGAATGGACTTTGAGCATCTTTTGGAACTTAGATTTCGGGAGTCTTTACAGAAACATCTTCAGTGTTGTGAGATGGCACCTTGTAGCTCAGCCTCCTCATCTTGTGGCTGCACTCGCTGGGGTTTATAGGGCAGATGGTGCTTCACAAAGAGTCTCTTTCAGAAAAGGATATTGACATGTTATATTTAAGTTTTACAAAGACGGGCATTGAGAGCCAAGCGATTTCAACATGAAAACAGGAACTCTTCTTCTTTTCCCTTGCACACTTGCTGGACTCCAGGTTGTCTGACTTCTATGATATCAACCAATGGAAACAGCTTGGCCCCTTAAGTATAACTGTGGAGGCGTGTGCTTGTATGTGTTTTCTTTGCTGCAGAGTGAAGTGAAGCAATGGCAGAGGAGGGGCTCTGTAAGAGGGTTCAGTCATGAGGTAACGTGAGAGCGCATTTGTGCCAGAGATTTCTAGGAAAACTGCTTTGGCTGTTCTATAATATTCACACACATGCTCCATATCAACTCCTCCTTCCCCCTGTACGGTTCTGTGTGAGTTGGCTGCTCCCTTGTCTCTATGAGCCCATATGCATTGTATGTATAATGTGTATAGTGTGTATGTGAAATGGCAGCAGGGAGACTCCATCAGATGTGCGTGTGTTGTGTGCATGAGCCTTTGCTAGTGTGCTAAGGGTCAGAGCGGGGATTTCCTTTCTCCTTCCCGACATGCATCCCATGTCACAGCAGCACACACTATTCCTTTGTTCTTCTTAAACACAAATGCACTACAATCATGGAACTACACTCCCAACAGTTTGTAGTGATACTTTAAATGCCTCCTGAGCAAATGTAAATCAGTTTCAGACATGGTGGACAAGCCAGTTCACTTTCTTTCAGGTTGATAGTGAGTGATCGACAGTTGTTTATGAATATGCCTGAGGGAGGTGTGCGTGTGCTCTCTATGAAGCAATCTTCATTCCTTTTTGCTCTCTACTTCTCTTACTCTGTCCCCCTTTCTCTCACTCCCTCTCTCTCAATCTCTCCCTTGCTTCACTCTCTTTCTCCCTCTTCTACTTGCTTGGTTAATTTGCTTTGCGTAGACCTCCTAAAGACTCTATAGGGGGCTGTACATAGACTACTACATTAGGATACACGTCTTTTTTAGGAATCACATGCCCTTGTGTCACAATATGTTCTTACTGTTTTCATCTGCTCTTTTTCTGTTTTTCTGTTTTTCTGTTTTTCTCTCTTTCTCTCTGAATACGGTTGACACAGGAACCCCTCCAAGGCTTTCTACCAGGCCTTCCAGTCTGGCAGCAGATTAAGAGATTCAAAGGCCCTCAGTGATAGGTACAGTACTGCCCTGGTTTGGCCGCTGCTGGTCTGCAAGAGTGTTGCATTTGTGTGCAATGTGCGCCTATAGACTCTTTTCTTTGTCCACATGCATGGATTACATTTGTGAGTCAAGAAACATTGTACATGGAGCAACAAGATCGTCTCAAATTCAGAAAGCATCACAAGAGTCTGTCAAAAAAGTTATGAAAGATCCCATGACATGGTACTTCTTGATGCTTTTATATGGCTCCTTAATGGTTCCCTAATACTGTAAATGAATCCTTCTTCAAAATCAACACTCGGTGCATGAGAAACAGAGATAAGCTGAGAAAGAGTAATTTTTCTCACTCAGAACACTCTATAATGGGCGTTGTTGCTTGAATGCAAATGAGGAGAAAAAAGCTGGCCAATAGTAGAAGGTGGGGGCGTGGCTAAACGCTCCGCTGTCTGCTCTGAGCGCTCTCTGATCCATTTCCTTGTTTTTGCACGGGGGGAGAGAGTTCAAGAGTTCCATTGAAAAATAAACACATTTCCACATAAAATAAAATTAAACCACTGCTGTTCAAAGGTCCAGAGGCTCAGATAAAGGACTTCCGAGCCTAGAAACACTCGGACGTGCCTCCAGGCAAATAAAAAAACGCATTTCGCATTGCCTAGCGCATTCGCAGTCCAAAATCTCTGGGCGTGATTTATAGAGACGCTGAGTACAGACAGACGGGGGTGGAACTGCATTTGCATTTCTTTTTTCGATCTGACGTCAATAAGGTGCCTTGTTCAAACTCGCCCGTTTGAGCTCCTATTTTTTGTAATGCAGAAAAGGATCGCAAATGCTCAGTTTAGACATTTCGCAACTTTTAACCATGGGGGGGGGGGCCTAAACAGGGTAGGGGAGCTCACATTAATGTTCAAAAACCTCAGAAAGTGAAAATCTCATGCCATGGGACCTTTAAGGCATTAATCCAATGTATGAAGGGTGAAATGAAGGCTACAAACAAAACCTTCCTTTGTAAATTTTAGGCAGATTCCATCTTAACCAGGAAGTGGACTCAACGTCTAATAGTGGCTTTGACAGAAGGGAAGGAACAAATTAAAAAACCCACTGTAGTTTTTGTTAAATCATAATGGTCGCAACAACACTTCTGTACATTGCAGTTTTCTTATGTCTAGTGAATGTTCCATAAAAGCTGAGGTATGAGCATGTGCACCCTAGTGGTCTTGCTTGAGTTCTTTGTTGTGCTGTTTTAATTGATGAGATGGGCCTCGCCTGCTGAATAATTTTGTGACCAAAGAGAAAAGGGAAGCTGACAAACTCATATTGAAGTGACAGGAAATGAAAGTGCTTGACTGAAGTATACATCTGACACATCGCCAACCCCAGCCTCTGCACACCATCAGTGCAGTTCAGGAAGTTGGCATTTTGTTGCATTTTGTTTTTGGTTGTGAATGTATTGTCTCAAGCTGTTTAGTTAACAATATAAACTTGTCAAATCAGTTACTGTCACTGTTATATAAAGTATGTTGTAACATTAAGTTTTTTGCCCCTGACATGACAATAGATTCTTTCTATTTATATTACAATGTAATTTTGAGAAGAGCTTGGTTCAATTGGATTTTTTTCTTGCAGACAGTCGTTCCACTCTACTTAGTTTCTTTGTGCACCTGTTGTCTCAGGGCTCATGAGCAGGCCTCACCTTCTCAACGTGCTTTAACACGTCTTTAAGTCAATTATATAGACTTGTCTTTATTTCACTACACCACTAAAGGACCTAACAAATATTTAGTAAACCAACAGCTGAAGGCACAATCTCATTTGCTTTTCCAGGGGAATTATTCTGCCAATTTTGATCCATTTACACCAGCTGCTGGAGTGTAAACTTCTCTGTCTCTAATAGGGTTTTTATTAGCATTTCTTTACAGGCTAGCTGAGGCTAAAAAATGTTGGCAGTGCTAATGCTCATGCTGAATTTAATGGTGAACGTTTCATAATTGGTGGATGCGACCAACCCGGCCCTGCAGCCTCGGCAGCCTAACCCCAGTGACATCAGTAGTTACATACTGTTTGCTTAGTGACTCTAGTAAAACAGTTCAGCCTCATTTACCAAGCCCTAAGCACACTTTTGTTTTGAGTAAAGATCCCAAACAAGTTTGTGGCTTTAACATAAGCTATAGCAGCTTAGCCAAGATCACATGCATCGGGGGTTAGCTTTAAAGAGGCCAGGACAGTGCAGTCTCCACTGCCTGCCACTAAAGCGGCACCAGAGGAAAATCATGTCAAATAGGACGATCGGAATAATGGCCACTTGCATAATACTGTGTTTTAAATAGAAAAATATATAATTATGTTTTCAAGTTTTTTGACAAAAAAACAATTTCTATACAGTGTGATTATGTTGCATATTTACATAGTATTGTCTGAATTTGTGTATCGATAAATTAAGGAAAATGTGACACATTCTCATAAAAATTGGACACTTTTAAGCTATGCATGTGCTAATATTGTACCAACAATAACATTTAGTTGCAATGTGCTTTGATGCCATTAACCGGTATACATATTTTTTCTGTCCATCACATTCGACCAGATCTTTTCAGTTGGCTGGACTGTGCTGTTTGACTACAGAGTCTATGAGCTTGTTGAGGAAGTCCTCTCTTCGTAGGTCAGAGAGACCTGCTTTTAAAGGTTGCATAGATTGTAAAGTGTCCTTTTATGAGGTCCCACTCTGTTGGTGCCATGTGCAGAGGCTGAGAGCATCTGGAGTTAAGTAGAATGCCACTGCTGACATGGTAGCATCAGCATTTATGAGCACAATCCTTTTGCAGACCAGAGAAGCATTCCTTCATTGCAGGAAGTGCCAGTTTTGAGAAATATTAAATACAAAAATTCACCAGAAAAAGGTTTGCATGTCATTTTTATTTTAAGATACAAATTCAAAACTGGTCTTAATGCAGCTAATTGCAATTCTCGCCAAGCTATATGCTCATTCATAATAAAAATCTAATGATTCTGGTAGTGAAAAGTTTTGCAAACCCCTTAATTTACTTTATGGCAAATTGGTACCACAGTACTTTACTGCTAACCATGATTGTAGCTGGTTAGTATCAGGTCATGGTTAAATGGTTACCAGCTGTGTATGAAATACAGTAGTGTAACTATGGGAGAGTGAAATAGTGTTAACGTCTTGGCCTTTTTTCTTGTCTGAAATCCATGGTAAAGCAGTAAGCCTGTAGCCTTCAAGTCCATTGAGTCTGTGCTTAACATGGAGCACCTCTTGGCACGGGCCTACTGAAATTTCTGTGGAGGGAAGCTATAGGAGGGCCTGTCTGCACCGCCTGACTAAATTAAACACACACTAGATCCAGGGTGAAGCAGAGTTTGTTTTTTTTCTTCTAATAAACGGTGTTGTGTAAGTGCGTGTGGGGGGGGTTGCACAATGTTTTGGAGGCCGGACTGGATGGACCAACGTTTTCTGAGTAGTACGTTTTTGCTGCTGATTTGCGCCTTGTTGTGGGTGTGTTTGAGTGACAGCTGCTGTGTCTTATAAACACACACAGCCTTGTTCATTGTGCCATCTCTGCAGCATGTTCATGTTGTCAGAGCAAATGTTTCTGTCACATCAAAGGGGGAGCTGACTGACAGCAGAGGTATGGGGAACATTCCTCTGATAACAATCTGCTGAGTGCTTCCGCTGATCTAAAGGACCTGTGAGATGGTTGGAAGGAACAGAACATCTTGTCCTCAGGGCCAGTGTTTTCAGTTAAGTCATAACACACGGTGGCATCAGTGTTCAGCCAGGTGAGGCCTTCTCATCCTCTTGTGCCCCATTGCGTCATTATTGTCTCATCTCAATTATCTTTCCTTGTTTCCTCCTCTCAAATCAAGAGTTTCCTGACATTGGCCCTCCCACCAGCCTCTAGGCCCTCTCCCCAAGTTTTGTATGTCCATTGCTTAGCTCTACATTTATACAATGTAATAGTACTGTAGTATAGTATAGCTAATAAATGAATAAGTGTGCTGATGATTTTATTTGATTTTGTTGACAATAATGGCTTAGCATTTGTCAAAGAATACATATAATAGATATTATTGTGCACTGCACTATATTTTTGTGTCCCTGCTGTCCAGGGAAATGTGCTGGTGAAATAGATTTTTGTCCCATTGATCCTCAGCTTATGTCTCCTGCCTCTCTCCTCATCATCTCTCCTCTTCTCAGTCTTTTCTGTGGCTGGGACTTCCTCACTCATTTCCTGTGGAGGAATTGTGGACAGGAAGACACAAGGAAAGATGGGTCTATGACACTATTAATCAAATTTCCTGTTCAAAAACAATTTTAATAAATTTTATTTGCCCCACTTTCCTGCACTGCAAGTTGCATTGAAAATGCAAGAAAGGCTGTTCACTGCAGTCACAGGGACTAAAGTTTAGTACAGGGCCATGCAGCACTGACTGCTTTGAAATCAGTGAAGTAAAATTAAATATTGGGGCTACATGTTTAATGCAATAGTATGTTTTATGTATTCATAAATCTGATCACTGAATGCAATCTTTTCAGTTCTGACAATTTTCTGTAGTTTGCAGAACATTTTTAGTGGAGAGGGGGAAAAAATTGAATAGAATTTTTGTAGAAAAAAATAAATTTTTTATTTTCAGGCAAAATCACTCAGCCCTGCCCTGCACGTGAAATGCTGACTTGCAACACCTTGTTGCTAAAAAGCAAAATATCCAACTAAAATGTTCAATCAGCAATCAGGTGACCTGGTCTCTTTGTGGATTCGGTTTTTGCTTTTGCCTGTTTAATTACCGGTATTAACATTTTACTCAGCTCATTACTCATTACTAACTAATCCTGACTATTACCTGGAGTATACTAGGCTATCCACTGACTGTTTAATCACATTGTGTTTTAGTACGCAGTTATAGAAGTGGATAGTGGATTCTATCTCTTATTGAATTCATAAAATCTTACTTTGAAAGGCATTTGCTAAGTAAATTTGGGTGGGTCAGTGGTCCTAACTTTTGTTCTGGTCACTTGCTGGATTTAAAATAAATGGAGTACTCTCCAGTATAACGCCTGTGGTATTCCAGGGGCGTGGCCAGCAGAATGTTCTGCATGTGTGCCCGCCTCCTCTCAGCTGTGGGCTGCTGCTGCAGGTTCATGTTTCATTTTCTAAAAGTAGTCACTGTAGCTGCTCTAAGCCGCCTCCGGCCATTGCCCTGGCCTCTTTTTGTGGGACGTAGTGGAGCTGTAGTTTTGGTGCTTGTAAGGGCCCACATTATGCCGTGCACGTTCTCCTTCAGACCGCCGTGCTCTGCTGAGCACTTGCAGCAGCAGCAGAGCTCCAGGTCGCTGTTCACCCACCGCTCATCACAGCCACACCGCAGGTAACCTCACCTGCCACTCACTGCTGCTCATGCAGCCTGGATTACTGACCACTGTCAGCTTTACATTCGAAATTACACTTGTTCTGCAGTTTTTGCACAGTTGTTTGTTTTCTGCTGTTTGGGCTGTTATTTTATTTCGTTAATGAGAAACTCAGGTTAATATTGGCATATAGGTTGTTGCCTATTGTCTGAAATTGTTGTATCCTAAATATTGCAGTTGTTCTGTCAACATGAAGGAATTACTAATGTCTTTGTACTTCTGTGCAATGATCTGACCTAAATACCTAAATTGAACTTCACACTGACTGTGCTGCCATATTAATGACAGGCTATTTTACTGTATGTCTCAGTCTAGCCATGGACTGTTTATGGCCTGTCCTAGATTCGTCTATGTACTGGTTATTTGGTTAAGCAAAAAAAAAAAAAAGGCACCAAAGGTGTGCAGTTCAAATGCTCTTGTGATGCATCGATTATTAAGTGCGTTGGCACTAGTACTTAACCAAAGTTTACAAAGATTTTTATCAATATACTATTGTGACATCTTTTTACTCTTCTTTTCTTTCACAGTGCCTCGGGAACCAATGTTGTTGCCATTGACAATAAAATTGAACAGGCAATGGTGAGTATAAGACCAGTCAATTGTGTTTTCATATGAACATAACAGGCATGATTTTAAAAATCGAGACTACATTGCTCTTCTAACTTATTTATGTGCAAATGTGTGAAGAACAGTGAGTGCATTCTTTTTATTTTTTTATTGTGCATTCTACATTCTAGCCTTGAGTTCTTGATGTCATTGTAAGAACCGGTACCTGTTGGCTCATGTGGTCCTCTTGCCTTTTGTAGGACCTAGTGAAAAGCCATCTGATGTATGCAGTGCGTGAAGAAGTGGAGGTCTTAAAGGAGCAGATCAAGGAGCTGTTTGAGAGGAACTCTGTTCTAGAGCGTGAGAACGCAGTGTTGAAGTCCTTGGCCAACACTGAGCAGCTGTCACAGCTGTCTGCACAGACCAGCTCCACACCTCCTCAGCCTGCACACCTTGCTCCCAACCCCCCTGTCCAGACTCCGCTTGACCCCAGCCAACAACTGCAACCCAACGTCACCTCAGCTTGAAGCGCAATTCAAAACTACAAGCAGCGTTTCCTGACAACCTATTAAAGTTAGTGTATGTGAAAATTCAAAGAAGAGAAAACTTTGTCTTCTTAGCCACCAGCTTGACCACAGAGTACAGTGTACATTTGTGTGTGTGCGTGCCAGGCCGAGTTGGCGACAGCGACTGTGAATTGGTGTTGAATGTCTGTGCATCTGTACTGTGGGCCTTTCCAGTGTTAATGCAATCATTGAGACAAAGTTTATAGAGGTGATAATCAGGGTGGTCTTGGTTTGTTAGAGTTGGCTACAGTATGTGTTCACATTGACTAACTGCTGGGTCCAAGCTTGCAATGGTATGCCTTGAATTGAAGGCATCTCTGACCTGACACCTGCTCCAGAGCGTGAACAGGTGCGCTTTACCTCCCCTACGGGACAAATTGTGTGATTGTCAAAAGAGAGCGTTATTTTTTTAATGAAATAATCTGAGTGGGTTAAGGGGTATTTTAGCCTTGCTGTTTCATGTTAAAGAAGTGGGAGAGAATGGAGATATACCGCTGCCGTTACTTTTACATCAAGTCCAACCTTTGCATCAGTCTTTGAGTTCTACTGTTAAGTGTTTTATTTATTACAGGGCTGCTATTTCCATAAATGAACAATTTCTTCAAACCTGTTAAACTGAGTCTCTCTCTTTTACAGTGTTTTTGTTTTACATCCCTGGGGCAATTCTTAAAGGCAAACATAAATCCTGACAAATGGATAAACACTACTCAAATTTATGCTGCACTTCCCAATTCAAAAGTCAAGTCCAGATTTATGAATGTAATAAGTATTAAGAGCCTTGATGAGTGATTCTTCACCTACTGACAGTGGAATGTTTACACGGCAACCATTTTTCACAAATTCGCAATGTTTTATATCGTATTCGCATCTTTTACATGACACCATGCTACGCGTTGAATCCGCGCTTCTTTTAAAAACCTAAAAGGATTTAATTTAAGACGGAGATCATAATTACTGGGCAAACCGGTGCTCTCAAGGGAAGAGCAGCGCAGCCCCGATCTGTGCATCTGATTGGCTGAGTGTAGCTCGCACACAACACTTAAGTCTCATACATTTAGATTTACTCAAGAAACCGTAGTGAAGTATATAATTATTACTTTTACTTAAGGGAAATTACCCAGAGAAGCACAAGATATAAAAGTGGTCCCTAAACTGTAAACAGGAAGTAAGATTTCCTCTGCGGTACAGTGCAGTGCGTCAGTCGGGAGAACAGCGCCCTTTGCTGGACAAGTACTGCTGCTTTTGATACTTATTTTCTCGCTGTTGCCGTGTAAACAGGGCCTAAAACTAGGATAAACACCTAATATGTCAAATCTGATTTCTTAGTATTTTATTTTGTATTTCGATGTTTTTCCTGATGGGGGCCAGGGGGAAAAGCTGTGAAATCATTCAACCTACTTTGTAACCAAAGATGCAAAGCTGTGTAAATTGATTAATTTTTAAATGCACACATTTTGTTACTTTCTCCTCCACAAAATATTTTGTTGCTGTTTGGCATGTTCTGCATGATCTGTAATTTTCAACCACTTTCTTACCTCATTTTTACTCAGCACTCTTATTGTAAGATAGTCTGTGAACAGTGTAACGGGGAAAGCTACAGCATTGGCAAGAGAAAAAAAATAACCTAGTGTTACTGACACTAGTCACAGAAAATGAAGTGAGCCATGTTTGTTCATTCAAAGGTGTTTGAATTTCATATGCCAATAGTTTTGTTACATTGCAAATTTTAATGTATTTAAAATAAAAGCAATATTCAGATTCCAAATCTGCTGGACTTCTTGTGTACTTGTTTAATTCTACTTCTGTACCTACTAATCCAGTGAAATCAGAAATAGAAAAATGTTATACATTGTTTAGCCCCTTGGTGAAATGTATAAAACAATTTATAATTTCCATAAAAATAGGACCCACAAAAAGCCATTAACAGCGTCTTTAGTGTTGGAGGGTCCCTTAGTAACTCAACATCCACAAGACAAAGGTGAGAACGACACTGACAATTGCACTGTCCAAGACTCTGATCACTCCTTAAAGTCCACGAGTCACACTGTGCTATTTGAAGAGTCCATTGGAGGCTGGGTCACTGAGCGTCAAGTCTGAAGAAAGGCTTTGGCTCAAATGGTCGGTCAGCCTACGGTCACAAAGCGATTGCCTTTAGCGTGCTGTGCTTTAGCCGTGCGCTGGTCCTTAAGGATCCGGAAACGCTCATTTAAAGTCATGGATGTCTGCTGGAAAAAGCACAGTATAAAGACAATCAAAAAAGCTGATTTAAATAAATTGTGTGTTACAAAAGTAAGCATTCCCTTACTGGCTTTGCAACACTGTTGATGTCAAACTGCAGGGCCACTCCTTTGGGGATCTTTTTTTCCACCGTTTCGAGTTTGACCGGGGCAGTTCTCACAGTGGAGGGGTGCAGTGTGTAGGCTGTGGGAGGCCTGTAGACAGACAACTTTGGCTTGTATCATTGTTCATATTTAATTCTTAAACATTTTTTGTTTAAAAAGCTTACTCTGGTTGAGTTCTGGCAGACGGATTGTCGATGGATACTGTCAGTATTCCATTATTGGTGGATGTACGCCACCTTGTGGACATAAACCAGAAGTAATTTACTTAAGATTTATTTTTGATTGATAGATTGTATATATATATATAATCTATCAAAAATAAATCATAACTTTAGTGGCACCAGTCAATGAAATATTATTCTATAAATTCATGAAGAGTAATTTGAAGGTGAACAATTACTCACTGTCGACTCCTGACTGGAGGATTTGGTTTTTGGACTTGAGCTTGAATCTTCAGAAAAAAAGACAACAACCATAACCCTCTAATTCATGAAATAGTAGATATAAGTACATGGGACCACAATATGTAGTTCTTCTGTGTATACCTTGAGTCCTCTACGAAACAAAAATGTGGCTTGGCGTGCATCCTTCTGAGTCTGGAGCGAAGGCAAAGGTCTAAATGGGAAAATGTAGAGTCGATGGTAAAAAACAAGGTCAAGAAGTTGACACATTTGGCCTCTGCAGAGTGAGCAAAGCCCATCTTTAGGTGTTGTGCTGTCCTCAAAGCGAGATTAAACCAAAGCCTAGTTTATTTCACAATTCAGGTTTATTATTGTGTCATTTAACTATTGCTTCAATTCAAACTGTGTTTTTTATTGGATTGTAAAATACCATGTAGTCCTTGCCTTGCAACAGAAGTAGCTCTGGAAGATAAATTCAGTTCTAGAAAACTGAGCTTCTCCAGAACGATAAAACAAACAAAAAAAATTGGAGAGTATGTACCTCCGTCTAAGCTGGAAAGGTCTTTTGACTGTAGAGGGATTCGGACTCCTTTGTGGTTCTGGCTGTCTGTAGGTCTTCCTTGGCCCCTCTGGTTTCCTGTACTGGTTTGTACTAGCAGTGTTTTGGATAAAAGGTTTTGTTTTTGTCCTCTAAAGAAACAGGAGGGAAAAAAATAGGATCTCATTAGTAAAAAGCAGACTGATCTAAAACAGGAATGATTCTGACCATCTTCAAGACTGAATGCAATCATAAAAATAAAAGGGGCACTCTAATTGCCTATGGATATAAAACCTTTCTACTGACAACAGCTCACAACAGAGTCCCTTTTAGCAGCTGCACAAATGGTCGCCTTCACAACCTGCAGATGTGTGAAACTCCAATCTAAATCTTTTGGCATTTCCATTCAAACAGCTGGCTCCATGCATCAAATGCTTAACCCTACGAATTGTCGATCTTTATGCTTTTTGCACTAGTAACTCAAAACAAATTCATTTATTTTACTTACTGTTGGGAAACCTCGTTTCCCTTGTGAACCAGCAGCTATTCTGTTGATCGTCCCCAACCGTTTAAGCAGCGCCCCGGTCCTGCGGGATGCCAACCCTGTAACGACCCCCGGGGCCTGCCACCGTCTTCGCGCCGGGAGGTTCGGCACCTTTCTGTTGAGTTTAGGGCCCCCTCTCTGAGACAAGCCTACTCCTGATCAGAACATAAAGTTCAAAATGAAAGTTTACGCATAAACCCAGTAAATCCAGCCTGCATGTTTTTGGTGAGGTTATAGTTGTTACCCCTCTGAGTGGTGGGAGCAGCAGCTCTAGACTTCACACCTTTCCCTTGCATTAAACGGCCTTTCTTCTTGACTGGTCTGCGGTTCACGGTCCCCTGTTTCCTGTTGAGTTTCTGCTCTTTTTTGTTGAGACGAATGATATCATCTATTGAACACAAAATGTAAAACAAATGATTGAAGTTATAGCGTATATCGGATCTACAAAGACTCTTCTGCCATCAACCTCTGTAGTTTTAGCAACTAGTTAGCTATGATGAGCTAACATTAATGAATTAAGTTATCGTTAGATTCAAGAGTCCTTACCTAATGACATGTCGACCTTGTCCATGGCTGCTGGTTTGTTTGCTTGTCCGGTGTAGATGCCAGTTAAACTGGTTCTGGACAATCTCACCAAAACAGGTAAAATAAAACAAGGCTGATGACTGACAAGGCAGCCTGCTGCTGTTGGTCGTCGTCTCTTTTTGAGCCGTGCGCGCCCCTCCCCCTTACGTATATTTCTACGCATGCGCCGAGTTTACTACGTTGCATTCTGGGAAGTGAAGTCCAATCAGGTAAAAACACGGTGGTTACAAAACGCTTAATGTTCACGTAACTGGTTGAATAAGGGAAAACCGCATGGTTACGTGTCTGATACGGTCAGAATTCAGTTTTTGTATGCTCTATGCCTTCAGCACGTGAGTATTGAAATAATGGCTACATTGGAAATTACGTTGTAGTTTATTTATTGGTTGCCTTAACGTTGCAGTTTGCATTGTTTCAGCGTTCAACTTATTGTCTCTATAATACAGATTTTGTGTGACAGCACCCAAAGGACGTGTTCTCGTCGAAGTCCTCTGAATACTCTTCTGAGTCCACGTTTCCACCAGTTTCATTCATTTAGTTGCAAACCTATCATGTCGCAAAAGCGCAAGGCTACGACTGACACTGGCGCCGAGAAGCCTAACAAGCACCTTAAAATGATCTCCGAGAAAAAAGCAGCCGGCTGGCTACAGGAGCAAGTGCTACAACAGAGGGCAGAGAAGAAGGAAATGAAATTCAACGAAAAACGCCTCCGATTTCTCACAGATACTCAGAAAATAAAGCAAGGCGCAGAGGGCGTCCTGTACTGGATGAACAGAGACCAGAGGGTCCAAGGTAGGCTGTTTTGAGCCCTTCATTCATTATCTCACATACCGAGTAGTAGCTGATATATTTCTGTCCTCTTCAGATAACTGGGCTCTGATCCACGCACAGCGGCTTGCTCTGAAAGAAGAGCTCCCTTTGCACGTGTGTTTCTGCCTGTTGGTCCCTAAATCCAAACTTTCCACTTACAGGCATTTTAGCTTCTTGTTAAAAGGTCTCGAGGAAGTTTCACAGGTAGGAAAGGGTCTCTTACAGCTGTTATATTGCTCCAACAGGCCTGTAGATAATTATTTCACACTTTTTTCTTATTTACACCTTTAAATGCTTTATTACAGCTTAGTATGCTGCCTTTGGCACATGTTACATGGGAACACTGTTTTCATTTTTGTGTTTACTCACTGAACCCTGAATTGCTTTTCCTTTAGGACCTTAAAACTTTAGGCATTGAGTTCCATCTCTTGCATGGACCACCAGTGGAGGTCCTACCTGGTTTTGTGTCTGACCGCAGTTTGGGGGCCTTGGTAACAGACTTCTCCCCTCTCCGAGAGCCTCTGCAGTGGCTGGAAGATCTAAAAAAGAACCTCCCTAAAGACATTCCTTTTATACAGGTAAAAACTCACTAATGAACAATTTGCAGCATTTTCTGACGATTAAGAAACTTATTTGTTGTAGGTTGACGCGCATAACATAGTGCCGTGTTGGGAGGCATCCCCAAAGTTGGAGTATGCTGCTCGAACCATTAGAGGAAAGATTAACAGGGTTTTGTCAGAATTCCTCACAGACTTTCCTTTAGTCGAGAAACATCCCTACACTGCAACCAGAACAGCCAAAGTAAGTGCAATATGTGTTGAATGTAATTAAGTCATTATCAAAGTCCTTCAGTAAAGTCTCTACAGTCTTTAGTTTTGAGTTTTTAAATAAATAACGTTCACAGCTCACACTGTTTCAAGGTTTAGATATTTTACACCGCATTCCAAATTATTATGCAAATTGTCTTTAAGTGTCATGAGGGTACATTTTTTGGTTTTCCAGTGAAACTGATGGCTGGTCTTGTGTCTCAGTGAAATCTATCTCACACAGCTGTGCCAATGAGTTTGCCCGGTGCATTCAACTAAAGGAAAAACTATTTAAGAAGGACGTTCCACATTATTAAGCAGAGCAACATTATCTTAGATATTTAAGCATATAAGCATATAAGCACGCTCATCATACTATTAAGAGATTTATAGTGGATTCAGAGCACACACGGATTTGTGCAGATAAAGGCACAATGAGGAAGGTTTCTGCCAGACAAATACATCAGATTAAGAGAGCAGCTGTTAAATACTTATTAACAGGTATTTGAAGCTGCTGGTGCCTCTGGAGTCCCGCGAATATCAAGGTGTAGAATCCTCCAGAGGTTTGCATTTATGCATAAACCTTCTATTCGGCCACCCTTAAGCAATGCTTACAAGCAGAAACATCCCCAGTGGGCTCAGAAATACATGAAAACTCATTTTCAAACAGCCTTGTTCACTGATGAGTGCCGTGCAACCCTGGATGGTTGAGATGGATGGAGTGGTGGGTGGTTGGTGGTTGGCCACCATGTCCCAACAAGGCTGCAATGTCAACAAGGAGGTGGCAGAGTCATGATTGGGCCGGATTTGAAGCTCCTATCAAATAAGGGGTCCTATGTTAATATGTAACTTGACCTGCTAAGATGTTTTGATTGAAATAGCTTTTGATTTCAGTAATATGCTAATGCTTCTACTTGAAAAATAAACAATTGACTATTTTCAGTTCTTTACAACAATAATATGGTTTGAATCTTTTTTGCGCATAATAATTTGGAACAGTGCATTTTAAGTTTTTATTTTAAAAAAAAATATTATCATTGGGAGGTTAGTTCAAATTGTACTCTAAAGGTTGAGGACTTGAAAATTGATTATTTGAAATTATGATGACTCATTTATATTGACAATTTGGCAAAATCAGAGAAAAATATCATTTGCATAATAATTTGGATTTCAGTGTAGTTCAGCAGATGTTAAATATCTGCTTCTGTCATTGAAATTCTGGTGGCTCTGCTCAGTTTTGTCCTGTAGTTGAAGTTTGTCCTCATCTGAGACCTTGTCTCTTTGTCCTCGTAGCAGGTGGACTGGGCCAAAGTGCTGGCGTCTCTGCAAGTGGACAAGACTGTGGGAGAGACAGACTGGGCTAAACCGGGTATGAAGGCAGGGATGGCCATGCTGGAGTCTTTCATTGATGTTCGTCTCAAACTGTTTGCAACCCAGCGCAATGACCCCAACGCTGCTGCGCTGAGCCAGCTCTCTCCCTGGATACGATTCGGTCAGTAGCTTTCTTCATGTTTATTTAAAATCATAAAATCAATGCAAAGTTATATAATACTATGTTGTTCAGTAATGCAATTCTTACATATTCACAAGGCTTTTACAACAAATGACATGCATTCAAAAACAGGGCTGTAATTAACTATAATTTTTGAGAGCTACAGGAAAATAACTGCAGATACCTACTCTGTAACTATGAAATACTTAAGTAGTAGTACGTGAAATGTCTCAGTCATACAGGTAGGATCTACAGCAAAGGAGCAATAGAATTCTGTCAACTGAAAAAAATAACTTTTGTCCAGTTGACAGAAATTAATTGGTCCTTTGCAGTTAAGTAGTAGTAGTTTCTGAAACTGCACATAAAACTCAATTTACTACTTAATATTAATTAACTCATTTGCTGCTTTGTCTTCTAACATTCTCCTATTATTATCACTGTCCCACAGGCCATATTTCTGCACAGCGTGTGGCACTGCAGGTCAATAAGAAAGACCGAGAGTCGTCTGCTCCATTTATTGAGGAGCTGGTGGTCCGCAGAGAGCTCACGGACAACTTCTGCTACTACAACAAGAAATATGACAGTGTTAAGGGTCAGTTAAATATGGTCTAATAAAGCTTGACTTTTTCAGCATATGGGCAGAAGAGCTTACAGAGTTTATTACTATACCCTCTAAATGAACAAATTATTTTCCACATTTTCTTTCACATTTAAAGGTGCTCTATGTAACTTTTATGGTGTGAGGGCTTTTAGTACTTCACCTAAAGCTGTTTGTTTGCATCTGTGGTATTCAGGGGCAAATGACTGGGCTCAGAAGACACTTAAAGATCACGCCAAAGACAAGAGACCCTATGTGTACACACAAGATCAACTGGAGAAGGCCAAAACACATGATGACCTTTGGAACGGAGCTCAGGTACTGTCTCTATCGTAACTTATTGAAACACAGTTATTAACAAGTTATTATTACATTTTTTTAATTTAAATACACAAAATACCATAAACCATATCATAAATTGTTTAGAGAAGGATCAAACCAAATCAACTTCTATTTTTACACCTTTTAACACTTTTATCTAGAGTATTTCCTAGACCTGTAATGCAGAAATAATGTGATAACTTTATGGTGGACTTAATGATAAAGCACCATACAATCACTACAATTTTTTTTCTCTTTGTCTCTGTAGTTCCAAATGATCTCTGAGGGAAAGATGCATGGCTTCCTGCGCATGTACTGGGCCAAAAAGATCTTGGAGTGGACGAGTTCTCCAGAAGAGGCGCTGTCTATTGCCCTGTACCTGAACGACCGCTATTCTCTAGATGGCCAAGACCCTAACGGATTTGTTGGTAAGAACCTAAAAAAACGAATTTATATAAATTATATATAAATATTAGGGCTGTCAAACGATTAATTTTCTTGATCGCAACTAATCTCAGAAATTTCATAGTTAATCGCGATTAATCGTGATTTATTTTGCATGTTTAAAATTGATATCTTGCAGTAAGACCGTTCAAATCTAAAGTTAAACTCACAATGCAAAGTATTTCTCACCATTTTTTTTATTTCAAAAAAGTGCAGAGAAAGGAAAAAGTAACAATGAACCAGTAATAGTGCTTACTTTGAGAAATTGTAAATAAATGATTGAAGCCCGCTCGAGCTGCCTACGGATGCGTAGAAGGAACAAAATACTAGCAAACTCAAAATAGCGCGTTTAACCGACAATGAGTTTAATTAATACAACCAAATGAGCTGCATATGGATGGTAGAATTGCGAAAAATGCTGACAAACTCTGATCGCGATTAAAAAAATTGTTCGCGATCATTAATCGTTCGCGATTAATCGCGATTAACGCGTTAATATTCCCAGCCCTAATAAATATATAATTATATAAACATTATATAATTTTATATAATGTGATTTCTAACTATATTGTCCCACTGCTGCAGGTTGTATGTGGTCTATTTGTGGCATTCACGATCAGGGCTGGGCCGAGAGACCTATTTTTGGGAAGATTCGTTACATGAACTACAAAGGTTGCCAGCGGAAGTTTGATGTGGCCCGTTTTGAGAAAAAATACCGGCCTAAAGACCTATAAGAATGAAGGGATTTCACTGAAGATGCCCTCTGCCCACACTGTTCTACCTCTTTTCTTTTCTTGTGTGATGTTACTTGCTGTGTTCAAAGCATTTGTTATATTACCTTTTACACTGCCTTGTTTTTATGGTTCTATTAAGAAATATACTCACCCATTGGGCTAAACAAAAGGTGCTAATATTTTTTTTAATTCAATGACTTTTAAATCATGGCAGGAAGACTTAACAATTTAAGTTGTAGTTTTGTGGCTAACTAGCAGCTAGAACCAGGACTACAACCATGTAAAGAATATATACTGTATACAGTCTATGACCACAGCCAAGGGTAAATCTCAGCCAGTTTTCATTGAGGGGCACGTAGACAGTTTTTTGTGAATGCATTTTTTTGATACTGGGATATCTGTAGATTTGTAATTATGCAGCTCCACTGTAAAAGCATTTGCATGCAGTAACTTACTTTTTTGGCTATTATTTACAAAATAGTTTTATGTTTTATTAAACTTTTTTTTTTAAGTATTTGCTTCTGAATACTTTTTTTTACATCCTGTTTATTCTTCTAAATATAGATTGTTTCTCAGGGACTAAATTTTGCAGATGCTTTTGTAACATGGCATGACATGTGTTAATTAAGGACCAAAGCAAAAAACATTTATGTACATCTTAATTAAGTGCACCCTCAGCACTAAAGCACACTTCACACTGTTACACAAATGTTCCTGACAGTTTTGATGAGGACCCATGAACCTCTTGACACAAGCATGAGTTAATGTTATAAATATAATAATTGGAATTCACATTTTTCTTACAACCAGAGCAAGTCCGAATGTTTCTTCATTAATGACGTTTGTGCCTTGAGAGTTGTTGTTTTGATGGGTTTGGTTTTGATTATACGTTTTTTGTAACAGCATAGTTATAATGGGGGCACAGCAAATTATTTCAGGAAAAAAAATAATTGTAGAGTACCCTTTTCAACCTGTGTTAAAGAATTCTTACCATTGCATTATATCAGCCCTTATATTAGTCCTTGGTTTATAGCATTTCAAGTAGTACACATTTGTTAATTCAATTACATTCAACTTTGACCTTGTGTACTTAGTGCTATCTTTCTATCACATCCAGGTAAAATGGATCATATTAGGTGTGTTAGTAATTTAGTAGAGATTTTGTAATAAATAAAGGGTATATCTAGTATACCCGAATGAATAGAACTTACAAAGTGCTACAGAAAATCATGATTAGTTTTACATTTTTAACAAGGTATATATTTAGACAACTAGGCTGTGCATTTGTCATCTTGTGACACATAGTAATGTTCTGACATGACATGAAAAGAACAGAAATGCATTAGACATTCTCGTGTTGAGCTCTTGTACACTATAGCCATCAGGAACCTGTTAACAGTGAGTTCTTCTGCAGTGATTGCTTCTGCTGTGATGTGGCTGTGAGGAGGTGGTTTGCCTCTTGACTTTGCTGCACAGCTCTTGTTTGGACTTAAGAGAAGGCTATAGCATGCATCTTGTAGTGTTATGGATAGTAATGATCCACCCTCATCTCTCCTAGAGCTGACAATATCAAACAGGGCTAATTCAGAGGCTTGCTTTAAACCAGCATCTTATCAAAAAATAATTTAGATTCAAGAAGGAAGTGATGTATAGTTCTTCTTGAACATCCTTTGTATTATTTATTCAGTTTTCACTATCCATGAAGGCACTATTGCTGCTGCGGACAAAAACATTTCAGCTTCGACTGCAATGGACAGTGTTTTGCTCAAGAGCACAATGGCAATGGGTCATGGTGGTTGCAACTCTCTTCAGAAAACGTGGACAAAATAATAATTGAGTGGTAGTTTTATTTATCTATTTTTTAATTTTTTGCGATATATAGTATATAGAAATAGAGATGGTGTAGGCTCCTTGAGTTTATCGATGAACAAATAAATACTATTAGTGTATTTATTTATAGGCTAGTTGTTGTCTAGTGGGATGTGAGTTTATTTCCGTGGTAATAAGATGTCTTAACATCCAAATGCTTGTGCAAAATGAAACATTTCTGAAGGAGCACATATCCTTAATCTTTATTTTACAAAACACATTTGGAAAAATAAGTTACACTTCAAATGACTCTAACATTGGCAAATGAAAAAAAAAACATTCAAAACATATCTCTACTACAATGTGCACAATAAACAAAATTCACCTCATGGCTTCAACAGAGTAAACGTTAACATCTTGAGAGGTTTGCATACATATAGCCTATTAATATTATAATACCACCTAAAACAATTGAACTGCTCTCCATCATGGACACTCCTGCTCACCCACTGTACCACACCACAGAGGGACAGAGGAGCTCATTCTCCAACAGGCTCCTACAGCTCCGCTCAAACAGTGAGAGATACAGTTCAAAGTTCAAAGTCAGCTTTATTGTCAAAAAACATATGTACAGGTTGCAAACACAGGATTTGAAATTGCAGCACTCCATAGGCTCACAGTGAACATAACATAACATCTGATAAACAAGACAATGAGCACAATGACTAAAACATCACATATACTCCTGGCTAAAGTAAAAGTACAAGACAATAAATACAATGAACAATAAATAAACAGGACGACATTCATACCATACTCCATACAACTGTACAAAAACTCACCTTTATGTAACAGACAATACTCCCTACAACTGTACAATAACCCTATGTCATGTCAATTTCATTTTTCATTCTGTTTCTCCACATCTTGCATATAGCTGAGATATATTGTTATTACTGTATTTCTATATTTTTAAATTGTACTTGTACATATACATGTATATAATTATGCCTTATTTGACACTAGCCTGTTGTTATTTTTGCTACTTATTTAGAATTTATTTTGAACCTTTATATTTTTGCTCTTTGGTATTATGATATATTGTAATGTGTGAGCTACTGTGTCCAAATAAGTCCCCTTGTGGATCAATAAAGTTTGTCTAAGTTTAAGTTTGTAAACATAGGCTAACAAGAATTAAAAAGAAACAAAGAAACACATCTCCCAGAATATCGTGCATGTTTACAGAATAAGGAGTGGAGATGCCATACATGATGAAAATATAACATAAATAGCTGCCCTTGTCCCTTTTCCCCAATTCATTCAAAACAGTGAATATACTGTATGAGCTGTAATTGTGTGTGTGTGTGTGATGAAATGGAGGCTACTGACGCACTTCACTGACTCCTGATACAAAGGGAATTAACAGAATCAGCAAAGGGCTGTATCACAATGTATTAATCAAGATGGAGACATGTTGTGGTTCTTTTCTCAAGTAAAAAATGTGACAAGCACTTACTATTAGCTCTGCACATGGGGATGGAGATTTAAAGGGCCTATATATATATGACAGAGAAATGGACTCGTGAGCTTTAAGCTGCTGTTACTTGTAAGATGCCGTTACCTCCTCAAAAACATAGTTGGAGTTGTTTTATTTCATTCACACATGTTTGAATAATTCTTTATTATTCTGTCTACATTGCCAAAGTTCAAAATGCTCCATTCCACCTTGTGATATCATGAAGCTGTAGTTTTCAAATGAACAACTACCTGTAACCTTTAGTTCAATAGAGATGGGTAATTCCAGGACTGAAATATCCAAATGATTCTAGAGAAGTTGTATGGATCTTAAAACGCAGTGGAGCACTTCCTGTGTAACCACATGACATCACAAGGTGGAATAGAGAGTTTTTAGTTTGAGAGAAGAACTCAGCCTAAATATACAGGTAGAGGTACCTCCAGCTTAGGTCCTGTTAAAATGCAGAGAAGAATTTCTCCAGTGTGAGATCAATAAAGTCACTTCTTCTTCTTCTATACAGGGTTGGTGCGTTAAATATGTGTGTATGAAACAAAACACAACAACAAATATGTTTGTGATGAGGAACCAATATCGGTCACAAAATAACACAATACAGCCCCTTTAAACATATTATTCTTGAGGATATTTTAGTGCAGGGGTAAATTCTCTGTTCTTATTTTTTTGACTTACAAATATATTTTTCCAGTCTTTGGTTTACAGTATATGCATTAAATCAGTGCCAAATATAAATATAAGAAGGTTGAGTCAGAAAGGTCTTAAATTCTTAATAGTAAAATGTAGGCTTTCTATTGGGGAGTCAGATCTCACCTGTTACTTGACCTGGTGAAAGAGATAAGTTTAATACCATACTGCGGGACACCTCTATGGACACAAACAGGACTCACTTCTGGAAAATTCACTAAGTGCACCTTTATAAAACTGACACATTTTAATATGTATCTGTCTTTATATTCACTATGACAGTCCCTTGGTCTCACTGGATGCCTTGTGGCTCAGTGTGCTGCGCTGGGTGAGGCGCAGACTGGAGTGGTTAGTCCAGCTATAGTGTGGACAGGTCAGGTGACTAAACATCTCCCTGAAGCGTGTGGACATGAGGCTGTAGAGGACGGGGTTGACTGCAGAGCTCAGGTAGAAGAAGACGCCGGAGACTATGTGCACCGGTTCAAAGATCTTGAGGTGTAGTTCGGACGAAGTGTCGAGGAAGCTCCACATGAGGCGGTCTATGTGAAAGGGGGCCCAGCACAGACTGAAGACCACCACAAGGACACCTGCAGGGGGAGACAGGTTAGAGCACTGTGTCAATGCTAAATAAAGCATCAATAAGGAGTAAGATGACTAGATATACAAAATGACTAAATATACAAAAAATACTAAAACAATAGACTTCTGGTTAGACACTGACCCTATCTTGCAATTTTAACAGTATAGTGACCAAATCTGGAGCCACACCACTCTGAGCAAGGACAGTAGTGGCTGTAGTGGAACGTAGCTGTTTCACTTCACAACTACATTGCCTAGTATATGGTGTGAGTCTGCCCCAGGGCAGCTGTGGCTACAGTAGTATCTTACCAACATCAGGTATGGAGTGAATGAATAATGCAATGTGTGCTTTGGGTGTCTTGAAAGCCACTACATAAATCTGATGCATTATTATTTTCAGCAGTGGTTAAGGTACAGTACATTGTATTGTCTTCTGCCTCTGTCCCATTCTTCACTGCTGCTGGAGCGACCAGTCGGGAGCAGTAACACTACGGCTACGCAATAGCAATTATGAACTGCTCCAAGCTTCATGTCAACTATCCATCTACAAGTATACTTTATCTATGTTTCTTAAATCTATGTTCCTATTATTCCTTAAAAGAGCCTGAGCTTAACTTAATATTTGCCTTTTTGAGTTGAGAGCGCACATGAGCTATTTTAAAACAGTTACTTATAACAGCCCCGTCTACATCATCTGCAAACCCTGACTCATACAAAATAAAAATAGAACTTTAAATAATAAATCAATTACATAATAAATGCCATTCATTAACAGGTACGCATCTCCATAGAAACAAAGGCGGTTCTTACAGAGCATTTTTGTCACTTGCAGGTTGCGTCTGCTCAGCCTCTGCATGTGAGATTCTGACACACTGTCCACTCCAAACATGGCGGAGGGGTCCGTCATGCCCCTCTCCCTGTAAAGCGTGAGGCCGATCAGGAGGTACAGTGCTCCCATGACCAGCACCGGAAGAACAAAGAACGCCAGAGCTGTGATGAGGATGGTCAGTTTGTACATCCAAGTGGGCTTCAAAAGATCTAATAAAAACAAATACATGTACACTGAAGAAAGATGGAAACACCAGGGCTTGGATATGGTACTATTAGAGATGTTTTATTTTGTTTTGAATTTCTATGGCAGTGCTGCTTATTCATCACTCTGAAACCCATAGATTATAGTTATTGGTCTAATCTCTGAACATAAAATGTAGACTTTAAATCATTGCCATTTAAACAAAAATAATTTAAAAAAATTGTTACCCTCTTATATATTGTATTTGATGAGTGAGCTACTGTACCCAAACTATTTCCCTTGTGGATCAATAACTTTGTCTAAGTCTATAAAAGTCTGAACTCAGCCCCAAAAGACATGCTTTTACAGGCAGAGTATTGTCTGTGGACCTCTCCATGAAAAAACCCAAGCAAGTCATCACAACTGATTGACTGAAGGACTGATTAATGATATTATCATTATTCATTCAAGATGACTGAACCCCAGTCTTGATTAAAATTTGATTGCCCAATCATCATGTCACTGGGCAATACACCTCTCCTATCTTGTCTATATATGAATGTAATGAATGAAAGGTTGATTGGTGGTGCAAATCAAATGCTTTTTTTAAATTAAAGGGACATATTACACTATTTTCTGATCTATGATATAACATTGTTTCCTCATCAAAAACATACTTAGAGTTGTGTTTTGTTTCATTCACACATGTTTAACACACAAACCCTGCATATTTAGGCTGTTTTTCTCGCAAAGTGAAAACACTCTGTTCCACCATCATCATGTCATGTGTGCTCCAATATGTTTCTGCTTTGAAACTGCCAATCTCTGCTGAACAAAAGGTAGTAAGATGTTAGCTTGAAAACTACTATATGACATCACAAGGTGGAACAGAGCATTTTGAGCTTTGAATACAAACTAATAATAAAGGATTACTCAGACACGGGTGGATTAAATAAAACACAGTTCTGGGTATGTTTTTGAGGTAACATTATTACATGGCTAAAAGCACACAGGAATCAATATAGTTAGGACATTTAACGCCTTCCAAAGAACTTGAAATAATAATTGACTCACAGCACATAGCCGAGTGTGGAAAGTGGCGTCCAAACTTAGGTGGTAGAAGGAGGATCCCGTGTAAACTTGTATTGGGCACAGCACAGATCATGGACATCACCCAAAGCATCACGATCACCCTTATGACATGGGCACGGGTGGAGAGACTCTTCACCTTTAATGGATGTACGACTGCTACGTACCTCTCCACACTTAAAGCTGTAACGTTAAGTACAGATGCAAAACAAACTGTCTCAAATAGAAAAGTCTTGAAGTAGCAGCCGCCCTCTCCTAAAGGGAATGGATAGCTCCGCCACATCTCCCACAGCTCCAGAGGCATGCCCATGAGGAGTACAAGTAGGTCTGATAGGGCCAGGCTTAACAGGTACAAGTTTGTTGGCGTCTGCATGGCTTTGTAACGCAGAATTACAGCACAAGTCAGAGTGTTACCCAACATCCCCACAAGGAAGATGCTCAGGTAGGTGACGCAGACGGGGACAAAGATGGGCGACCGGAGGGGTCCCAAGTGAAGAGCAAGGTACTCGTCTTCACTCAAACATAGCTCTTCCAGGTCCACAGAGCTAGCATTAGTCAAAAGAGAGATGTTCATCCCACAGAGCAGAGAGGATTCAGGGCAGCCACTGGACACACTGGAGAGGGTCTCAAGGGAGCAGTTTGGGGTGGGCATCATGGCACACTTAAAAACAACAAGATTGGTGGTATTCAGAAAACAGTTAATTTCCTAAAGCTGAAGAAATACACTGTAGTCAGCCTACTTGATCACACAATTTAGGCTTCAAACTGCACATAATTACTGATGAAAAATAGAAAACACAGCTCCTGTGGTGATGCATGTGTGATTCTCCTTCTCCATTTAGTGATAGGAAATGCATTACAAACTGTGAAACAAAACTGTTTTTAATCCTATCATTTAAATGCAACTCCATGTAAAAGTATTCTTACACACGCCTTTGTGTGGTGTCTATTGAATAGTGATCAGACTAACTCAAGCCTTTGATGATTAACATTAATGACATATTTATGTCATTTTTCAATTTAGAATCTAAAAGGGTTCAGTTTTTTACATCTAACATGTACAATGCAGTCATACATACACATATAAGCTCAAATGACCTCAAACTACATGTGCTTGTCCTAATAATGTTGGTTTACAGTGGTTCTCAAATTGGGGGTTGCTCTGAGCTGGGGGGTCACGGGATAATTTCAAAGTATTTTGTTTCTTGGCAAAAGGAGAAATTCAATTTGTCAACTGGACAAAAGTTTTGTCGAATATGTTTCGCAACTCATCCAAGCTGCTTCTTCAGTTCTGGTCAGACACTGGTGGACACTGCCTATATCTGCCTGAAGGGAGGAGCAAACTACAGCGAAATTACTCTGAGACTACCACACCTATTTGTTTACAGTTTCTGTTAGTTAGGTAGGGCTATTCAGTGCAGTGGGAGTGGAGTGTGGGGTCTGGTTAGCAGAGCCATTCAGGGCCATAATGGGTGTTTTCACCTCTGCACCTGACCTGGCTAGTCCTATTGTTTTCTTTGTTTGTTTTGATTTAGGTTTGAGGATAGAGTTATAAATGGGAGACAGATGATGTCTGAGCCCTCCATTTCTGTTCAAGGAAGGATTCTCTTTCTTGACAAAAATAGCCTCTTTAACTCCCCACTCAAACCAGTTCTTTTCTCTGGCCAAGATCTGTACCTCACTGTCCTCAAAGGAGTGGCCTGTGGCTTCTAGGTGGAGATGAACGGCAGATTGAGAGCAGTAGTCTCTTTTTTGCTGTCTCCACCGCTACCGCTGTAGGGATACAAGTGAAAAGAGAGGTCACATCAAAGGAAACCATTGTCTCGTCCGGGTCAAACTGAAGATGCTTGACTTTGTTCACAAATTTGGCTGTGTTCTCAATGTGGTGTTTCATGTAACCCACCAGAGGGGCCAGGAGGGTTTTTAGGTATTTGGCCACATTGTATGAGTCAATGCTACATACAATGGTCTCCTTGTGTATGAATCTTTTGGATGCTGTAACGAACAGGCCGTTCGTTACGGAATGAGTATCCACACATGCACTTTCATAGACTTTGCACTTTATATATATTTACATTGCACCTTTAGAGCACGGAGCACTTACAAGATACGCTAATTTGCACATATAAGATTGCACACATTTGTATTGTTTTAAAGTATTTATTGAAAACATTTTTAGCATTTGTCACGGAGTCCGGTCGGGCGGGTGCTTCCGGTAATGGTGGCCGCCGGTCTGTGGAGACAAACGACAACAATCAATGTGCAATATGTGCCACTTTTTAAATTAGTTGTGTCTTGTGTGTGTGGGATGTGGATATTTTAAAGTGTGAAAGTGGTATGCGTGGGTTGAGTTGTGGTTTTACTTACCTGTGTCTCATGTCCAGGTGTCTGGCCAAAAGATTCCCCGGGGGACCAGACACCATTTAAGAGTTCCGGGCCAGCTCAAGACAGCGGACATCGGGGGGAGGAAATGCCACCTATTTTAATTGGGTTTATTCATTTTATACTTTATTAGGTGTTTAGTTTCTAAGAGTTTATTTTTGTATGTGGGTTTTATGTGGTTTATTTGATGATGGGTATTTTATTGGAGGATTTTAACTTAGTTTTAAACAGCTAATGTTAATTGTACACCCCTTGGAGTTTTTATGGTTTTACCCAGTAGTATTTAAGCCACCTGTATCCTATCATTGATTGCTCTGCTGCTGGAGAAGAACCACGCTCCCATCCTCCTTGCACCTTAATTTATTTTGCACTGCACTTTGCACGTGAGCACTTTATAATTTTTGTGCAAACTGAAAAACATTAAAAAACTGTGGACCACGTCAACCCTGCCTCCAGTATCTGTTTGTGGAACTCACTGCAATCCAGCCGCTCTACCCGTCTTGGTCACAGATGCCATAAATGCAAGGGATGGCGTCACCAGGCTACAGTCTGTAATACAGTTGTCGATCAATGACTTCTTCCTTCTCCAGCTTCTGGAAGCAATAAATGATCTTCTTTTTGTAATCATTGGTGGGGTCTTGTTTTAGTAATTCATAGGTTGCGGTGTCCCTGAGTAGGCCGTTCACCTTAGCCTCATAATCAGCTGACTTCAGGATCACTGTGCATCTCCCTTTGTCAGCTGGCAGGATGTTCATGCTCTGGTCCTTCTCTAGAGCAATGATGGCCTTCCTTTCCTCTGGTGTTACATTGGAGATCTGAAGAAGCAGCTTGGATGAGCTGCAAAACGTATTCGACTAAATACACTTTTGTCCAGTTGACAAATTGAATTTCTCCTTTTGCCATGGATTCTACCTGGAAGACTGAGGGATTCTACACACATTGAAGGATTCCAAAGACCCCCACAGCGTCCTAGCGGCCCATAGCACTCACATCTGTCATCATGAAGTGCTTTGAATGAATCATTAAGAGACACATCTGTGACTCTTTCGCCGACACCCTGGACTTCCTGCAGTTTCCATATAGAGCAAAGAGGTCTACAGACGACGCTATTGCTCTAGCAGTCCACATCTCTCTCAGTCATCTGGAGAGAGGAAACACATATGTGAGAATGCTCTTCATTGACTACAGCTCGGCATTCAATACCATAATATCCCCCAACCTGGTCTCTAAGCTCACCGCCCTGGGCCTGGGGACGTCCATCTGCTGCTGGATATGGGACTTCCTCACTAACAGGCCACAGGCGGTGAGGGTCGGCAGCCACGTCTCCTCCACACATGTCCTCAGCACTGGGGCACCCCAGGGCTGTGTTCTCAGCCCTCTCCTGTACTCCCTGTTCACCTACGACTGTACCGCCAGGCACAGCTCCAACATCATCCTCAAGTTTGCTGACGACACCACCATCCTAGGCCTCATCACTAACAACGATGAGAGTGACTACAGAGACGAGGTGAAAACACTGACCAGCTGGTGTCAGGAAAATAACCTCTCTCTGAATGTCAGCAAAACTAAGGAAATGATCGTGGACTTCAGGAGACAGCGTGTAGACCAGCATCCCCCCATCTCCATTAACAACGCTGAGGTAGAGCAGGTCAGCAGCTTTAAGTTCCTTGGGGTACACATCACTGAGGATCTGTCCTGGACACTACATACAGACACTGTGGTTAAGAAAGCCCGACAAAGACTCTACTTCCTGAGGAAGTTGAGGAAGTTTGGAATGAACACCAGCATCCTCACAAACTTCTACAGGTGCACCATCGAGAGCCTGCTGACGGGCTGCATCACAGTGTGGTATGGGAACTGCACTGCTCAGAGCTGCAAAGCACTACAGAGGGTGGTGCGAGCGGCAGAGGACATCACTGGCAGCAGTCTCCCCTCCATCCAGGACATTTACCACAGCAGGGGTCTGCATATGGCACACGGCATCATTAAGGACCATACTCATCTGGCACAAGGACTCTTCCGTCTGCTACCCTCTGGTAGACGATACAGGAGCCTGCCAGCACGCACAAAAAGACTCAAAGACAGATATTACCCCCAAGCTGTCAGACTACTGAACTCTGGATAATACTCTAAATACTGAACTCTCAATAATACTGCACTAAACTACTTTTCATTATGCATAATATGTTTACTGCTGCTGCTCTGTATGAATGTATCATGTTTGTCACTACCTCACTACTTCACTGTAAACTACTGTTACCTGTGCAATAATCTGTGCAATAACCTATGTGCAATATTTATACCATACTATGTGCAATCCGAAATCCACATGCAACACCTATACCACACCATATTAAAAAAAATCCACAAAATCCACATGAAACACCTATAGCACACCATATTATGTGCAATCTGTGAAATACTCTACTTACACCTTATTTGATCTTGATTTAATCCTACCTGCACCTTTGTACATTGTACCTTGTATTTTTTATTACATTTTATTACATATTTTATTATATTGTTTATTATATTGTTTACTTCTTCCCCTGCATTTTTGCAACTTTTTTTTTTTTTACCATGTACTATTATTGCATGTTATTAGTACTTCTAACTATCTTAGCAAGTCAACGGTTCTTCTGATCCTAAGCATTTCATTGCATTGTTGACCTTGTGTTGATTTTGCATATGACAAATAAACAATCTTGAATCTTGAATGGAGGATTGGCATTGCTCAGTGCAGTGCATGTTAATTTCAGTCTGAGATCTCCAGCTTTTGTCTCCGTGAGCTTGTTGCATTTTGTTTCTTCATTATTATACAATAAGCTATTTCGGAAAACAGCAGATGAAATAGCACAACAAATCAAAGAAGCAATATTAACCTTATTTAACAAGCTACTCGAAATAATTACACCATCATTTTGTAGCGGGAGTCTCAATTTGGTTTCATGATTATTCTAAGGGTCCTGGTCTGAAAGGTTTGAACTTATGGTCTGCATGTTTGTAGCAGTTACCTAGCAGCAGCACACAGCCTTTATCTGGTAGCAAAAGATCCATCCTCAAATGCACAAATCCACAACATTAAATGTACTGTTCCAACTATGTTCCTATTTGTATTTAATGCAGTAAATGTCAGTATTTTATCTATACTGAATTATTCTTTAGACAAAACATTATGAAATACAAACATGATAAATATCTCATTCACATCTACCTTTCACTCCATGTTATAATTACTCCATGTAATTGAATACTTGTATCTGCTAATTAGCATTTCCAGAAGACGTACCTGTAGCCTCCAGTCCTGGTTGGCTGTGTCCTCTTAGATTCGATATGGGAACATTATGAGACGTCCCTCTGGTTTGGTGTTGGCATCAACGTATAAATATGTGCGCTCAGCATTAACCCCGCCTTCACACTTCCTCTCTCTCCTCCTCTTTACCCTCTCTTTTTCTCCCTCCTCATCACTCTCTCACTCTGTCTCTCTCCCCCTCTTTACTCACTCTCTCCCCCTCTTCATTATCCTCCTCCTTCTCTCTCTCACTCCCTTCACTCTCTCTCTTCTATCTCTCTCCTTCTTTCACTCTGTCTTGTCCTTGTCCCCCTTTTCTCTCTCCTGTCTTGCTCTGCCTCTTCATTTCTCTCTTTCTTGTTTCTCTCTAATCTTACTGTTCCCTCTCTTTCTTCTCTCTCTCCCACTCTTTTCTCTTTCTAACTACCCTCCCTCTCCCTTGCCTGTTTTGTGTGCACTGGAAGCTCTCCCCCTTTACTCTTTACTTATCTCTCCTTCTCTTTACTCACTCTTTGCCCCCTCTTCACTCTCTCTCTCTCCTCCTGTTCACTCTCTCTCTGTCTCTCTCTCTTCTCTCTGCCCCCCTTCTTTCACTTTCTCGCTTGTCTTTGTCACCCCTTTCTCTCTCCTCTCATGCGCTCTCTTTCTTCTTTCTGTCTCACTCTTCCCTCTCTCCCCTTCTGGTCTTTCTCTTCACTCCCTCCCCCTCCGCTCTTTAATCTCTCCCCCGTCCTCCTTTCTCTTTGTTTCTCATTCTTCACTCATTCTCTCTCTCCCTCTTAACTCTCTCTTTCCTCCTCTTCATTATCTCTCTCTCTCTTACCCCACGCCTCTCTCTCTACCCCCCGTGACCCTCTCCTTTCTTTCTCCCTCTTGCCTTTCTCACCCCTCTCACTCTCTCCCTTCATCTCTTTATCTTCTCTCTCTAATCTCACTCTTTCCTCGCTCCCTTTCTTCTCTCTCTGCCTCTTAACTCTCTCTCTTTCATCCCACCCCCCTCTCTCTCTCTACCCCTCTTCTCACCCTTTCCCCTCTTCTTTCTCTTTCCCTCTTGTCTTTCTAACCCCCTTCTCTCCTCTTGCTCTCCCTCTCTTCCATCTACCCGTCTTCTCTCTCCTCCCCCTTCCTTCTCTTTCTTACTCTTTACCTCTCTTTCCCTGACCTGTTTTGTGTACACTTGAAGCTCTTTCTTGACATCTATACCATTCGATTACACCTGACAGAGGCACAAGGGAAGTTCAAATTACTTTACCCTACAGATATTGGCCCTGGGAGACAGAGTTAATAACAAGACAGAAATTGCTTTTTATTTTCATTTCTAACAAGATTCTGTGTGCCTTCTCAGCACACAGGTTTTAACTATAAGGCTGGAAAAGTCATATGTTATGCTTGTTACTGCTACATTTAAGATAAGTTTTCATGATAAATCATTTCTACCTATTGGTCTACTAATACTTTGAATTCTAAAATGTCAACTCCCAACATCCACAACTGTATCTGCACTTGAGGACCATAAAGTTAAACATTTAGCGTAGTGCTCATATATCATTGACCAAACAACAATGTATTAATAATTAATAATTATTAATAATCCATAAGATATAAAAGGGTCTAAAAGGTTGGCATATTCATCATATAAATGCTTACAATGTAAAAATCAGGTTTAATTACAGGCATTAGTGTGCAGACCGGTGATTAAGGCGGCATCTTCAAATCCTCCTTGTTACAGCAAATTCTCTCTGATGATCTAGAGACATGCAAGAGATGTGTGAAGTGAACTATGTGAAATAATAAGGGCCACAATGACTCATCAGATTAATCATAACTAACTCATTACAGTGGTCCCTCGTTTATCGCGGGGGCTAGAAATAACCCGTAATGAGTGAAATCCGCGAAGTAGGACAAGTTTATATTTTACAATTATTATACATGTTTTAAGGCTGTAAATGCCTTAAAACACTGGAATTAACGTTTTCTCACATTTCTCTCTCATTTAAACACTCAAACTTTTGTAGATTTTCAACAAAATGTATTAATAGTGAAGTGTGGGGGGAGACACGGCTCCGCCGGGAGCACCGCGCTCATCCAGAGACACTGCCACGACCCGGGACGCGACGCGCACCAACCCCTTGAAGAAGTGCGCGACACGTGCGCCTCTCATCGTGGCCAAATCCGTGACAGAGAAGCGTGACCAGCGCAAGGCCGCGCGTACACCGGGGCTGCGAGCACAAGATCGAACCACGGCACCCGGACCATGCCTCCCCCTCAGGAACGCGTCCTCGCAGCCCGAGCCACAAATCGAACAGGCACAAATGGACGCAAGAGCCACACGAAATCAGCAAAGAGCCGCACGGAGTGATTTAATCCTGGGTTAGACCTGGTCTAGTCCCGGTTTAGTCCAGCTCTAGACCAGGTCCAGTCCTGGTTTAGTCCAGGACCAGTCCAGGTTTAGACCTGGTTTAGACCTGGTCTAGGCCTGGTTTAGTTCTGGTCTAGACCTAGTTTAGTCCACGTTTAGTCCTGGTCTAGTCCTGGTTTAGTTCTGGTCTAGACCTAGTTTAGTCCACGTTTAGTCCTGGTCTAGTCCTGGTCCCCCCTGCATCCCCCATCTATCAGTCGGCAAAGGTCTACAGTCTCTTAGCCAATCAGGATGCAGAACACAATGTTACACTATTAAAAAAAAGTTACACTATATATATTAAAAAAAAAAGAAAATAAAAATCCCCGAAACAGCGAGGCCACGAACAATGAACGAGCGAGTGAGTGAGTGAATAGAGCGAGGGACCACTGTAGTGCAGTTATTGATCAATGTTATCTAGATAATTGATCATCAGTCCTCGAACTTTTTATTATCCACATATGTCTGATATATCTAAATGGCAAAAGAAAAAATATCAGTTTTTCTGATTTTACTACTTATAGCTATGTGTTTGGGCAAAAGGAACATTTTTGTTTGAGTCTATAAACTACTGACAACATTTTCCCCAAATTCCAAATAAAATATTATTGTTTAGAGCATTTATTTGCAGAAAATGACAAATGGTCAAAATAACAAAAAAGATACATGTTTTCAGAACTCAAACAATGCAAAGAAACAAGATCAAATTCATTTTAAAACAACATAATACTACTGTTTACACCTCAGAAGAGTTCAGAAATCAATATTTGGTGCAATATCCCTTATTTTTAATCACAGCTTTCATGCGTCTTGGCATGCTCTTCACAAGTCTTTCACATTGTTCTTGGGTGACTTTATTCCACTCCTGGTGCAAAAACTGAAGTAGCTCAGCTTTGTGTTTGTGTTGGAATTCAACAGACGCTGGAATGGAATGGCTGTAATACATGTAGGGATGCTGATTTCAGAAAAAAAATGCAGTGGTCTCTTATTTTTTTCCAGAGCTGTATTTAGAGATATGAAAAACAATGTAAACATCGTAAACTGAGCATATTTATCTAGTTTGTATTTTAAATCCTCTAAATCACAACACAAATAAGATTTGACATGACCACTAACAGTAAAAATCACTACTGATTATACTAAAATAATCATTAGTTGTATCAAAAGTAGTAGAGGCTGTCTTCGCCTAAAATCAGTCAGACATCTACAGCCTGGAAGATACAAACTGGTTGCTCTCTCTCTTTAACATTTCATTACTGATGGTAATGGAATGAACTACTGGCATGTACAAGCCCATAAAGTTTTATAGCAACTATTCAAGCAAAAAGTGTCTAAGCTCAAGCAGATGTTTCTTCAAGAGGTCATGGGGGCAAAGGTCAACAGTTTGGCCCCAGATCTCCTCAGTTAAAGCTGTAAACTATCCCAGTGTGAGACAGACAGAACAACAGACCACAGACAGAGCTCTCCTGAGTCTCTGTCCATCACTGACACTGCATCAAAAAAGACACAACACACTCTTTGGCCTTTTTGTACGCTCCCAAAAGTCTTCACTCATTTTATCCACAGATGCAGGACAAAGCTATTTATTGGGGCCAAGCACCGAAGGTGCTAGACAACCGTCTAGTGGCACCAGCAGGTCAAAGTTGCAGAAATTTGTCAATTGCCTAGCAATGCACCTAGCAACCTTTGATCTGTCTTTGATGTGTCTGTTCTGACAGGGTTAGACCCTGACCCTGTCAGACCCTGTCAGACCCTGTCAGACTCTGTTAGATCCTGTCAGACCTTGTTAGACCCTGTCAAACGGTGCTTGGCCCCCACATTGCTGCTTGCAGCTACAGTCAAAACAACAATATAAATGCAACACTTGTTTTTGCTCCCATTTTTCCTGAGATGGACCCAAAGATCCAAAATTCACTCCAGATACACAACATTACCATTTCTCTCAAACATTGTTCACAAATCTGTCCAAATGTGTGACAGCGAGCACCTCTGCCCCGCCGAGACAATTAAGATTAATCTTAGGCTTAAGCCTTTATTGGTCTCACACACAATGACACACAGTGACACACGGGAGAAATTTGACTTCTGCATTTGACCCAATCCACCCCACCTCACAGGTGCGCCACATCAAGATGCTGATCTGACATCATGATTAGTGCACAGGTGCGCCCCAGACTGCCCACAATAAAAGGCCACCCCGAAATGTGCATTTTTTTTTGCTTTATTGGGGGTCTGGGGACTCAGAACCAGTCAGTATCTGGTGTGACCACCATTTGCCTCATGCAGTGCAACACATCTTCTTCGCATAGAGTTTATCAGATTGTCAGTTGTGGCCTGTGGAATGTTGGTCCACTCCTCTTCAAAGGCTGTTATGGACGAAGAACACAGGTGCATTTTATTGATGGCATTTTGAATGCACAGAGATACCGTGATGAGATCCTGAGGCCCATTGTTGTGCCATACATCCATGAACATCGTTTCAGCAAGATAATGCACGGCCCCATGTTGCAAGGATCTGTACACAATTCTCAGAAGCTGAAAATGTCCCAGTTCTTGCATGGCCAGCATACTCACCGGACATGTCACCCATTGAGCATGTTTGGGTTGTGCTTGACCGGCGTATACGACAGCGTGTACCAGCTCCCACTAATATCCAGCAACTTCGCACAGCCATTGAAGAGGAGTGTACCAACATTCCACAGGCCACAATTGACAATCTGACAAACTCTATGCGAAGATGTGTTGCACTGCATGAGGCAAATGGTGGTCACACCAGATATTGACTGGTTCTGAGTCCCCAGACCCCCAATAAAGCAAAAAAAAAAAAAATGCACATTTCGGGGTGGCCTTTTATTGTGGGCAGTCTGGGGCGCACCTGTGCACTGGTCATGATGTCAGATCGGCATCTTGATGTGGTGCACCTGTGAGGTGGGGTGGATTGTCTCGGCGGGGCAGAGGTGCTCGCTGTCACACATTTGGACAGATTTGTGAACAATGTTTGAGAGAAATGGTAGTGTTGTGTATCTGGAGTGAATTTTGGATCTTTGGGTCCATCTCATGAAAAATGGGAGCAAAAACAAAAGTGTTGCGTTTATATTTTTGTTGAGTATATATTTATTATTATTATTATACATTATTCTTCCACCTATGGGAGTCTATTCATAGGAAGCCTGGGAGGCTGGGAAGCCTGGCTAACAGACCCTGTTAGACCCTGTTAAACCCTGTTAGACCCTGTTAAACCCTGTCAGACCCTGTCAGACTCTGTTAGACCCTGTTAAACCCTGTTAGAAAGAAAGAAAGAAAGAAAGAAAGCTATGCCTTTATTAGTCCCACAGTGGGGAAATTCCAGTTCTGCATTCAACCCATCCTGTTATCAGGAGCAGTGAGCAGCACATTACTGCACCCGGGGACCATCTCCATGATCTTCTTGCTTCGGCTTGGTCAGGACCAAAGCTGGAGGTACCTATGGTGCATGTTTTGGATTGGTGGGGGAAACCGGAGTGCCCGGAGGAAACCCACCCAGACACGGGGAGAACATGCAAACTCCACACAGAAAGGCTCGGGTGACCCGGGGATCGAACCCAGACCATGCATGCAAACTCCACACAGAACACACACAGAAAGGTCTGGGCGACCCGGGGATCGAACCCGGAACCTTCTTGCTGTGAAGCATGAGTGCTACCCACTCAGCCACAGTGCTGCCAGACCCTGTCAGACTCTGTTAGACCCTGTCAGACTCTGTTAGACCCTGTCAGACCCTGTTAAACCCTGTCAGACCCTGTCAGACTCTGTTAGACCCTGTTAAACCCTGTTAGACCCTGTCAGACTCTGTTAGACCCTGTCAGACTCTGTTAGACCCTGTCAGACCCTGTTAAACCCTGTCAGACTCTGTCAGAATCAGAATCAGAATCAGAATCAGAATCAGAAAGGCTGTATTGCCATATGTTTGAACATGTTCACAACATTAGGAATTGCTTCGGTACTCGGAGCGGAATAAAAATAGAATAAAATAAAATAAGCAGAAAACGAAATGTCGTTTCCCCACATTGAAGGACATTTCTGCTTATAACGTAGCGTTTGATTGGCTGTCATGACAAAACGATAATACATGCTGAGGCCTACATGCACCTTCGGTGCTTGGCCCCACATTGCTGCTTGCAGCTATATTTTATTTATTGATTTATTGATTTATTTATTTATATTACTAAATCAAAATGGTGGTGTGGGAATTATAAAACAAAACTTGACTTACTTAAATGACTTTATTTAGTAAGTAAGTACTATAATACTTACTAAATATGTTAAAACTTTACCATGGTAACAGTTGGTAAAAGAAAGAGCTTTGTTAAAGATGTGACAAAGTTGGTTCATTATTATTATTATTATTATTTTTATTTTTTTTTTCATGTAGAATATCAGGTGAATGAAAACCGTCAGAGCAGGTGTGTTCCAGGTGGGTCACGTGAGGTGATCAATACCGAATACAGTCGTTTATCGCGGGGGTTACGTTCTAAAAATAACCCGCAATAAGCGAAATCCGCGAAGTAGGACAACTTTATATTTTACAATTATTCTACATGTTTTAAGGCTGTAAACTCCTCACCACACACATTCTACACTTTTCTCAGACTGGAATTAACGTTTTCTCACATTTCTCTCTCGTTTGAACACTCAAACTTTCGTACTTTTTCAACAAGATGTATTAATAGTGAAGCGTATTCCTTTCACCAACAAATTTAAACAGACATAAGCTGTGCAGAATTGCCTCGAAGTAGAGTACCCCACATGTAGGCCACACCTGATAAATAGCGCACAGACATACGCCGTATACTGTGTGTATGTTGGAGGTGTCTGACAAAGAGCTGCATCTTTAATACATCACACTAACAGGAAACACTGTATGCACTGTATTTTTTCGACAAGCATGAACATGACTACAGAAATCTGAAGCCAATAAATCATGAGCACTACTTCTGTCAGAGGATAAACATACAGCTTTAGTCCTTTTTGCTCACGCTCAGTTCAGACAGGCAGACAGATCTCCCACAATCCCCTTCTTCTCTGCACTGGGGAGAACATTGTCAATCACAGCTTTTAATCAGTGATACATGATGGCAAGAGACTGGCACGTTTAACACTGCGGTTTTATATTCCCTTAGAATGGGATTAAAATGGCTTCATTTGTCAGGTTATCCTCAACTCCAATCAATGGCTGTTGCCACTAGAGGGCTTTTAAAATGAATTGTGTGGTGGATTCTGGCAAGGTCTACTGTATTGTTTAAGGGGCCCATAGTAGGCTATTTTCTGATCTATGTTATAATGTTGTTTCCTCATCACAAACATACCTGGAGTTGTGTTTTATTTCTCACATGTTTACCACAAAAATTCTGCAAATTCAGTTTGATGCCATGTGATAATACAGGAAATGTTCCACTGTGTTTTTTAATCTGCACACGCCTTCATTAGAATCATCTGGATGATTTCAGGCCTGTAATTGCTAACTTCCACTGAACAAAGGGAAAATTAAGCTGTTAACCTGAAAACCACCACTACATGACATCACAATGTGGAACAGAGCATTTTGAGCTTTGGAGACAAATAATAAAGAGTTGAATGAAAGAGAACACAACTCCAGGTATGTTTTTGAGAAGCTAACAATATTATAACATGACTTAAAGCTCCCAATAATCAATTTTGTATAATATAGGACATTTAAACGTTCTCATTTAGAAAAAAAACGCTAATACAAAATCTAGTAGAATACAAACTAGTAGAAATTGAAGTAGTAGTTTCTCTGATCCAATGTTGTAAATTACTGTAATGGAAAATTCAATGACAGTGTTTTGTATGTGCACATATAGGCACTCTTAGACGACTGTGAGTGTCACAGTGCATCTCTGTGAGTGGTCCCCACAGTTGTGGAATAGTGAAATAGTGGACTTCAGCACCACATCTACTGCTCATTTAAACCACTATGCCAGGCATATCGAAACTATGGCCCGTGGGCCAAATGTGACCCTCAGACAAATTTTTCTTGGCCTTCAGGCTTCCAGGTTAATTGGCCCAAAAAAAGTTTGGACACCCCTGCACTATGCTGTACTCAAAAAGATAACAGCATTAAAGTCATTCATGCAAGTACAAATAGAATGAATTATTTGTAAAAATAAATAAATACATACATACATACATACATACATACATACATAATTTAAAAAATACATAATCCACAAAAATACATAATTACAAGTAGGCTATTATAGTGTAGGCTAAATCAAATCGCTTAAAGGAAAAGCAAACTCTTATGAACATGTTTTGGCTGTATGCAGTTTGTGGGTGTGTTGATTTTCATGCAAAAACAGGGCAATTATTTATTTATTTCAGGGACAGTGTATATTAATCAACATTTCTGTAAATATGCCAGAATTAGCTAAAGGCTATTTTTCATCTGTAGTCCCTTGACAGCAGATACTGTCCACCAAAAAACAAGAATAAAAATTACAATACAATAAATACATATAAAACATTCAAAAAATATATACAGTATTACATAAGATGGCAGACTCACAACAATCATTCACCTACACACCACCACTCATAAAAAGAGCAAATACATACATACATACATACACACATGACGATCGCACACAGGGCAAGAGGTCCCAGGGGGCAGTGACAGCCCCCTGTAGCTCTGATAGAGTTTCACATGTTTGAAGACACTTAGGCCCTGTCCCCACGACAACGTTCCTGTTTTTTTTTTTTTACCCGGGGTGAAAAAAAGTCTCGTCCACACACGTGTTGGATCAGAAAACCTTCGCGTCAAGATGAGCACGGAGCGCTGAGTGAAAACGATATAGTACATATGTCACACCGATAAGTGGCGCTGTAAACCGGAAAGAGCCAGAGCCGCCGGTAACGCAAGACTACAAAGAGCACATGCGCAGAAAGTCCTTTCTCTTTCATAAACAAGCAAACACATGTACTTTAGGGACCGTCAACACAAGCAAATTTATTTTGTCCCCCTGCTCCACCAATGTAGCAGCGATGGGATCTTTCCAGTTTTAAAATACGTGTTTAGCTTTGAATTGGCAAACACCCGTGCGTCGTGCGTACTGCCAGGCCACTTCACAGTAACGTCCATAAACCGGTACCTGTAGTCACACACCGCTTGTATGTTGAGGGAATGTTTGCCCTTTCTGTTGATGAAGGCCATGGCGTTGGTGGATGGCTGCTTGATTTCAACATGTGTCCCATCGATCGCTCCCAAACATTGTGGCGTGGCATGTCATGCACACGGAGGAAGCCCGAAACAAGCTCCTCTGCCTCCGGTTCCGTGAAAGGCGTAATTGTGCATGGTCCTCTGCTGTTGTCGCAATGCATTGCATATGAACAGAGTTTGATGCAGCAGTGCCAATAAACTGCGGAAGGCGCAGGGTTACACCCTCTGGTCACCGGTCATGTGATGATTACGGCAGCGCGACGTCATCATTTTCTCACCTGCCGCGCTTTTTTGCCACCCACATGCCAACGCGACGGGGGGTGTTCTCCGACTTCTCCACTCTGGAACCCGTTTTTGAAAAACTCCGTTCTCGCCCCCAAAAACGCCGGCGCCGTCTGGACGGCAGGCCCAAACGCACACAAACTTCTCCGTTTTCTCCAAAAAACGTTGTCGTGGGGACAGGGCCTTAGTGTGAAGGCAGTGTGCACACCTTTGTGGTACTTTATTTAGCCTATAATACATGACAAATAGTGTTTTCTACAGTTGACATTTACGATAACTGTAGTAAAAAGTTTGTAGAGTTAGAAGACGCGTGACCTAATTTAACCTCACACTTTCCTCTGCCTATGACTTTACTGCTTATATGTATCTATAAACCAATATGAATTAATTCATTGTAATGGAATGATTTTTAGAATAAACTGCGATTCAAGAAAGGTGACTGTGCTGGTTCTGCTGGATCTGAGCGCTGCCTTTGACACAATAGACCACACTATTCTTTTAACTCGCCTAAAACACATCGGCCTCTCCGGTGCTGTTCACAAATGGTTCATGTCCTATCTCACAGACGGAACATTTATGGTGAGTGTGGACACTTGCTCCTCTAAGGTCCATAAAATCACATGTGGTGTTCCCCAGGGTTCCATTTTAGGCCCTGTGCTTTTTAACTTGTACATGCTCCCTCTTGGTGGTGTCATCAGGAAACATGGAATCAACTTCCACAACTATGCAGATGATACGCAGCTTTACATTTCCGTGTCTCCTGATGACACCAGGCCAATGGATGCTCTTTATAACTGCATTCTAGATATCAAATCTTGGATGGCAGAAAACTTTCTCCAGCTTAACTGGAACAAAACTAAGGTTTTAGTCATCGGTCCTGAGGCCAAGAGAGAGAAACTTTCATCCAAACTACAAGCACAGTCTTTTAATCCATCTCCTCAAGTGAAAAAACTGGGCGTCATTTTTTACTCTAAGCTGACTTTTATCTCACACATTAACAACTTCACAAAAATAGGTTTCAATCACCTAAAAAGCCAGAGTCCACCCCATTCTGTCTCGGGCCAACACAGAGACATGCATGCTTTTATCACCAGTCGCATAGACTACTGTAATGCCCTGCTCTCTGGTCTTCCCAAAAAAAGTATTTCAGGTTTGCAATTATTACAAAATTCAGCAGCACGTGTCCTGACTAGGACCAGAGGGCGGGAACACATTACACTGGTTTTAAAATCAATGCACTGGCTCCCTGTGAGTTTCAGGGTCGATTTTTATTGGTTTTTAAATGTCTTAATGGTCTTAGGCCTTCTTATCTTTTAGAACTGCTTTTACCTTGCGAACCCTTGCAGACCTTGCGCTCCTCCGGCAGCAGGTTCCTGGTCATTCCCAAAGTCAGGACACACACTCACGGAGAGGCATCTTTTCAGTACTACGGCCCTCGTCTATGGAACTGCCTGCCGGAGAACCTCAGGGCTGCAGAGAACCTTCATGTTTTTAAGAGTAGACTCAAGACTCACCTGTTTAGCTTAGCCTTCGAGTGAAATTTTATACTTTTACCTGTTTTTACTGTTCATATTTTATTTATTTAACTTATTTATTTTGGGCGCTATTAGCTTGAACTCATGTTGATCTATTATTTTTTTAGGATTTCCAGTGCTTCCTCTGTAGGAGTCCTCTGCACCGGGGGCGGTGGTTGGCTGCGGCTGCTGGGGTCTGCCCTGTGGGCTCCTGGTGGGGTGGGGGGTGCCTGGGCCTCATCTCTCCCCTGGGTCCTGTGGCGGTCCCTGGTGGCGGTGGACGGCTCTCTGCTCTTGGTGTAGACGCCTCCTCTGACGGTTCGTCTGTATTCAGCCTCACTTTTTCTTTTTTTTACTATGTGCAGTTTTATGTATTTCAGCATCTTTGTATGTGTGTGTGTGTGTGTGTGTGTGTGTGTGTGTGTGTGTGCGTGCATGCGTGCGTGTGTGTGTGTGAAAAGAAAAAATTCAGTTTGTCAACTGGATAGATCTAATCTGGCTAGAGTGCTGGTGGACACTGCCTATATCTGTCTGAAGGGAGGAGCTAACTACATTGAAATTACTATGTAAACCTATTTGTTTACAGTTTCTGTTAGTCAGGTAAGCCTATTCAATATGTAGTGGGAGTGTGGGGTCTTGTTAGTAGAACCCTTCAGGGCCATAATGGGTGTTTTCACACCTCTGAACCCGACCTGACTAGTCCTATAGTTTTGTTTGTTTGTTTTGATTTAGGTTTGAGGATAGAGCTATAAATGGGAGACAAATGATGTCTGAGACCTCCATTTCTGTTCAAGGAAGGATTTTCTTTCTTGACAAAAAGCCTCTTTAACTCCCCACTGAAACCAGTTCTTTTCTCTGGCCCCAAAGGAGTGGCCCGTGGTTTCTTAGGTGGAGATGTACGTGCTACATTAGCCATATGTATTAGTAATATGTATACATAGTGTATATACAGTACATAGAGCACACAGATGAATTCAACACACGAATTTCAAAACAGATGAATGTAGGTGATCTTAAACGCTGTCCTAACTCTTACTTTAACACATGGATAATGATGCATTTTTATTGCTTGATGTTAAATTGATATTAATATAATAATATAATATGATGTTATGGTAGGATATGTTTTGTTTTGTTTTGTTTTGTTTTGAATAGTAACATGCAAATTTGCAAATCATTCCATAATTTGACTATAGAACCCTTGGCCACCGGTCACCATGGAAATGAAAACTACACTCAACAAAAATATAAACGCAACACTTGTTTTTGCTCCCATTTTTCCTGAGATGGACCCAAAGATCCAAAATTCACTCCAGATACACAACACTACCATTTCTCTCAAACATTGTTCACAAATCTGTCCAAATGTGTGACAGCGAGCACCTCTGCCCCGCCGAGACAATCCACCCCACCTCACAGGTGCGCCACATCAAGATGCCGATCCGATATCATGACCAGTGCACAGGTGTGCCTTAGACTGCCCACAATAAAAGGCCACCCCAAAATGTGCATTTTTTTTGCTTTATTGGGGGTCTGGGAACTCAGAACCAGTCAGTATCTGGTGTGACCACCATTTGCCTCATGCAGTGCAACACATCTTCTTCGCATAGAGTTTATCAGATTGTCAATTGTGGCCTGTGGAATGTTGGTCCACTCCTCTTCAAAGGCTGTTATGGACGAAGAACACAGGTGCATTTTATTGATGGCATTTTGAATGCACAGAGATACCGTGATGAGATCCTGAGGCCCATTGTTGTGCCATACATCCATGAACATCACCTCATGTTTCAGCAAGATAATGCACGGCCCCATGTTGCAAGGATCTGTACACAATTCTTGGAAGCTGAGAATGTCCCAGTTCTTGCATGGCCAGCATACTCACCGGACATGTCACCCACTGAGCATGTTTGGGTTGTGCTTGACCGGCGTATACGACAGCCTGTACCAGCTCCCACTAATATCCAGCAACTTCGCACAGCCATTGAAGAGGAGTGGACCAACATTCTACAGGCCACAATTGACAATCTGACAAACTCTATGCGAAGAAGATGTGTTGCACTGCATGAGGCAAATGGTGGTCACACCAGATACTGACTGGTTCTGAGTCCCCAGACACCCAATAAAGCAAAAAAAAAAAAAAAAAAAAAAATGCACATTTCGGGGTGGCCTTTTATTGTGGGCAGTCTGGGGCGCACCTGTGCACTGGTCATGATGTCGGATCGGCATCTTGATGTGGCGCACCTGTGAGGTGGGGTGGATTGTCTCGGCGGGGCAGAGGTGCTCGCTGTCACACATTTGGACAGATTTGTGAACAATGTTTGAAATGGTAGTGTTGTGTATCTGGAGTGAATTTTGGATCTTTGGGTCCATCTCATGAAAAATGGGAGCATATGGGAGTATATATATAAGGGCCACACACTTTCGTTTGAATCCTAACTTCTCAGCACACTGACAAAGTCACATGCAAAAATGGATAGCTCCACATCTCTTTCATCCAAGCCGTGGTACCTCTACACGTTAGAGGATGACGCTCACCTTTATGATGAGGGCTTCGACCTGGAGGCTCTGCTCTGCCCCACACCAACAGGGAGCGGTCAAGAGCCACAGGAGACGCAACTGGTGTCACATCCCCACATCCAGGAGCCCTCAAACCCAGAGGACGGAGGTCAGGTCCAGGTACGTCCACCTCTGGTCCAGGACCTTCCACGTCTGGTCCAGGACCTTCCACGTCTGGTCCAGGACCTTTCACCCCTGGAGGAGAGCGCTGTGGTCAGGGCGCTCCGTGACGAGCTGGCGCAAGCAAGGGCCAAACTTGCAGAGCAGGAGAGGACCAACCTCAAAAAAGACAAGCTACTGCAAGACCAGATGAATGCATATAAGGAGATCTGTTTCCTGTACAACTCAACAGTACAGGAAAATGTGCAGCTGCAGCAGGAGCTTGTTAAAGGGATATGCCACCCCCAGGTCAAATTTGGGCATCTCCCCACAGTCCAGAGACTAAAATAAGTGGTGGAAAGCGTTTTCCTGCTCACCCAGCCATTGTCCGAGTCTGTCACCACTGACCGCCGCAGTATCTGCTGCTCCTCCGCGTTAGACTGGAGTCTAACGTCGCCAGAGAAATATTTCGGCCAAAAGGAATTAATTTGCTCGATGCGTTTCCCAATTACTTTCTGTGTAGTGCGCATTCATATCAAGTGCAAATAAATGTGCAAATCAACACGGAGAGCTTGACTTGGTCATTTTGGGTGGGAACTATTTTTCAGTGCCGTAAAACATAGCCGAATCACGCAGCACGCTGCCAGGGGAATCCCTGTTACGCACCAGGAAGGGAGTTCCCCTGTTGCCAGCGTGGTGCGTGCTTCGGCTATGTTTTTCCGCACTGAAAAATAGTTCCCACCCAAAATGACCAAGTCAAGCTCTCCGTGTAGATTTGTACATTTATTTGCACTCGATATGAATGCGCACTACACAGAAAGTAATTGGGAAACGCATCGAGCAAATTAATTCCTTTTGGCCGAAATCTTTCTCTGGCGACGTTAGACTCCAGTCTAACGCGGAGGAGCAGCAGATACCGCGGCGGTCAGTGGTGACAGACTCGGACAATGGCTGGGTGACCAGGAAAACGCTTTCCACCACTTATTTTAGTCTCTGGACTGTGGGGAGATGCCCAAATTTGACCTGGGGGTGGCATATCCCTTTAACTCCAGAAAAGCCAGGAACACGACTGACCCGATTGATTCGGAGATGCAAAAAATCCATCCTTCCAGCCATCCAGCCCTCCATCCATCCAGCCCTCCATCCGTCAGTAGCCAGTGCTACTACCAGCACAACTGTTTGCATTATAAAAAAATAAAACAAAAATAGTTTTAACATTATCTTAAATGTCTATGGTAGTTATTCATGTTTATTGTTTCAGATGTCAAAACTTGAATTCACATGCCAGCCACAGATGCAGTCGCTTGATTTTTATTGTGGAAATTGTGGAAATAGACAAAATAATATATGTTAAAAATAAAAAAAAAATCTATTTTATTTTTAATGGTCCATTTGCACCACTGCTCTGGCTACTGGCCTGTTTTAGCCCACCAAACTTCCATGAGCTTCCATGAACTTCCTCAAATACTCAGATGATGTCATGATGATGTGTGATCTTGTGATGTCATGGCACAGTAGTATTTAAGTTATCGGCCACTTTTTACCTATTTACCTACTTACCTATACTGTAAGCAATTGCAGAAGGTTAGCAAGCAGCAGTCAGACCCACGGTAGAAGGGGGTGCGCAAGCTCCTGAACCAATCCTGTCCAGCAATCAAACCAAACCAGCAATTGCAAAACCTGAGAATGAAAAGGTGTTCATATTTAACTTTTAGAACACCTTAAATAGAAATCAAAGCTGTTATACTTTGACTAATCTAAAGAGTATGATCTACAACTGGTTGGTAACTGTAAGTATTTAAGGCCCATGTTAAAGGTATTGTCTCCAGAATAGCATGCGCTCAGACTGCGTGCGGTGCTGAGGGGAGTCCTCGCTGCTCGCCTCAGCCGTGACTCAAAACGAAACCAGGAAATAGACCCGCACGCGGCGCTTTAATCCACCTGGTTTAGTCCAGGTTTAGTCCTGGTCCAGTCCAGGTTTAGACCTTGGTCTAGACCTGGTATAGTCCACGTTTAGTCCTGGGTCTACACAGTCTCTACGCAGGACACAGTGTTACACTATAAAAAAAAATGTTACACTATAAAAAAAAAAAACTTGGAACGAATCAGGCCTTTTCCATTGAAATAGCTACTCAACTTACGAAAAGTTCACGTTACGAAACCACTTCTGGAACGAATTAATTTCATAAGGTGAGGTACCACTGTATATATATATATATATATATATGTATGTGTGTGTGTGTGTGTGTGTTACTGCTTGGGTTGTTTGGTTGTGTGTTGTCAGGCAGCTGTGGGGGGCTGACTGGGTGGGTGGTAGGAAAGCACTTTGTGTTGCTTTTTTTGTATGAAAAGTGCTCTATAAATAAAGTTTGATTGATTGATTGATTGAACGGCTTTTTCATGAGCAGCATTGTCATTGCATAATACTACTGAGACTCCCCAACCATATCGATAGTTTACTAGTACTCGCAGTATATTTTTCTTTTTATAGTAAGACCTAATTGTGTTGCACTTTTTAATGTTGCCACTAGAAGGCACTCGTTCTCCTTCAGTGAATAGAGCATGAACATTACTCCTGAACATTACATTAATGTTCATTATATGAACATTACGGCAGAATGTCAAATCAAATGAACCAAGTAAATATAGAAATATGCCCTAAATAGTCTATTTAGAATGTCATCACATTCTGAATAAAGATAATTTATTAAGGGCAACATGGGCTATATGTAGTAAATTTGTTAAGCGCCTTATGATAACTTCATCTCTTAGAGAAGCAACCCTAGAATAAAAAATAAAAAAAAATAGAAAGATTTCGAAAAGTTCGCTTTAGCTCATCTGCAGGTGTAACACGTCACAGAGATGGGACCAGTAGGTAGGCCTACAAAAATGGTTGGCTACTATATGGGAAAAGAACTAATAATATCACATGACAAATAGGCCTAGTTACAAAATAGTCTACACATACAATTTTAGTAGAATGTCTCAAAATAAAGCGCCTTTTTGCCTGATCATCTTTGCCCCGGCTGCAGAAGTTACCCCACCATGAATCCTATGATCCGTGGCAGGTTGAGATGTGGACGCTGGCAAAAGAACAAGACGGGACAGCTCCACAGTCAGACAGGTTCTACTTCTCCAAATGAGAAGTGTGAGAAGCAAAACTGTCAGACACCAATTACTGCGCCGCGGGAGTCAGCCATGGAGGCACATCTTACCTGGACACTTGTCAAGGAAAATCACATCTGATCAAGTGAGCAAACGCCTTCAGGGACTGATGCTACTGCCCAATGGTGAAAGTAACAATGGGTGAGCTCTGTTTGCCATCAGCAGGACACAAGTGACGCTCTGGTTAACTTAAAAAATAGTTCTGATGCATTTGTGCAGCTCCCTTTTTCGCACTCTTCAACTAACACAGTCCTCTTGACTTTGTGCTCATTCAAATCTGTTTCAGCTGTGGGAAAAAAATAAGAGACCACAGCAAAATTATTTGTTTTTTATTTTTATTTTACTACTTATAGGTATGTGTTTGGGCAAAAGGAATGTTTTTGTTTGAGTCTATAAACTACTGACAACATTTCTCCCAAATTCCAAATAAAATATTATTGTTTAGAGCATTTATTTGCAGAAAATGACAAATGGTCAAAATAACAAAAAAGATACATGTTTTCAGACCTCAAACAATGTAAAGAAACAAGATCAAATTCATTTTAAAACAACATAATATTAATGTTTACACTTTAGAAGAGTTCAGAAATCAATTTTTGGTGCAATAACCCTTATTTTTAATCACAGCTTTTATGCGTCTTGGCATGCTCTCCACAAGTCTTTCACATTGTTCTTGGATGAGTTTATTCCACTCCTGGTGCAAGAACTGAAGTAGCTCAGCTTTGTGTTTGTGTTGGAGTTCAACAGATGCTGGAATGGAATGGCTGTAATACATGTAGAGATGCTGATTTCAGAAAAAAATGCAGATTTTTCCAGAGCTGTATATATAATATAATGATGCACCGATGTGAAAATTTTAGCCGATACCGATATCCGATATTAATGCTGCTGACATCGGCTGATACCGATATTAGCCGATACCGATATTTATTTATTTATAATTCTGAGATGTTAACATTTTATACAGACTGAAAATCATGCAAAATTAATTTTTGAATGTCTTCTTTTATTTTCAAAATGTGTTTTGACTCCTGATTTAGTTTTTTTTTTCAATTTCAATTTTTTTTTTTTAATAGTGTAACATTGTGTTCTGCTTTCTGATTGGCTAAGGGACCTTTGCTGATTGATGTTATAGATGGGGGACGCGCGCACACTTCCCCCTCCCCCTTCCCTCCACGCTTCACTATTAATACATTTTGTTGAAAATCTACGAAAGTTTGAGTGTTTAAACGAGAGAGAAATGTGAGAAAATGTTAATTCGAGGGATTACTGTACTGACAAATATCGATAGTTAATATCGGCCCACTTTTACACATCGGGCTGATACCGATATGTTAAAATTTTGCAATATCGGCCGATACCGATGTTAATGCTGATATATCGTGCATCCCTATAATATAATATTTAATGTCATTAAGTAGGCTATTGGTCTACTTATTATCCTAGTATGCATAACCAGCAGCACAAAGAAGTCATAGAATAAGGACATTAGTTCACTAGTTTACTAACTAATAAGATAAGACTTTATTGATCTCACACAGGAGAAATTTACTTGCCACAGTAGCTCCAGGACAGTTTGAACAAGAAAGAAAAGTGCATGCAGGCAAGAATGGGATAAAGTATGTAATAATAAAAATAGTAATAATAATAATAATAACAACAATAATAACAATAATAATAACAATACAAGCATCAACAAGGAGAGCATGGAAAAGACGCAGTGTTGGGAAAGTTCATTTTCTACATGAACTAGTTCAAAGTTCAGTTCACACATTTCAAAATGAACTAGTTCGTTCATAGTTCATAATTGTTTATAGTTAGTAGTTCGTTCATAGTTCCAAAAAATGAACTAGTTCATAGTTCTTTTTTTCCCCCAATACATTGCACATGGATCGGAAATTTCAGATGGATCAGAAATCTGAGACCCTACTGAACGAAGTTAAAGAGATAGCGCGTGTCGTTCACAGACACCAGAATGAACTCGTTCACAGTTCGTTCATCAGGCAGTAATACAGAGCGTTCAGTTCACGTTCACCCAAAATATCAATCAATCAATCAAACAATATTTATAAGGCGCTTTTCATACAAAATTGTAACACAAAGCGCCCTACAGTGGTCAAGGATTAGAAGATTGACCTTTATTGATCTCGCACAGGAGAAGTTGTTTCTATATTTGACCCGGGGACCATCCCCATGATTATGTTTTGTTATTTAGGCTTTGGTCAGGCCCTAAGCTGGAGGATTTTACCTATGGCGCATGTTTAGGTTGGTGGGGGAAACCGGAGTACCCGGAGGAAACCCACCCAGACACGGGGAGAACATGCAGTCTCCACACAGAAAGGCCCGGGCAACCCGAACCTTCTTGCTGTGAAGCATGAGTGCTAGCCACTCAGCCACCGTGCCGCCAGGAAAACAAAAAACAAAAAAAACCCCAGCAACAACAACAACAGGAACAGCAGCAACAACAACAGCAACAACAGCAACAACAACAGGAACAACAGCGACAACAACAACAGTAACAACAGCACCAACAACAACAGCAGCGACAATAGCGGCAGCAACAACAACGGCAACGACAGAAACAACAGCAACAACAGCAACAACAACAGTAACAACAGCAACAACAACAACAGCAGCAACAACAACAACAGCAACAGGAACAGCAGCAACAACAACAGCAACAACAACAGGAGCAACAGTAACAACAGCAGCAACAACAACAGCAGCAACAACAACAGCAGCAACAACAACAGCAACAACGACAGAAACAACAGCAACAACAACAGCAGCAACAACAACAGCAACAACAACAGCAACAACAACACTAACAACAGCAGAAACAACAACAACAACAGCAACAACAGCAACAACATCAACAACAGCAACAACAACAGCAGCAACAACAGCAACAACAAGAACAACAGCAACAACAACAGCAGCAGCAGCAACAACAACAGCAGCAACAACAGCAACAACAGGAACAACAGCAACAACAACAGTAACAACAGCAGCAACAACAACGGCAACAACGACAGAAACAACAGCAACAACAACAGCAACGACAGCAACAACAGCAGCAACAACAACAGCAACAACAACAGTAGCAACAGGAACAGCAGCAACAGCAGCAACAACAACAGGAACAACAGCAACAACAACAGCAGCAACAACAACAGCAACAACAGGAACAACAGCAACAACAACAACAGTAACAACAGCAGCAACAACAACAGCAGCAACAACAACAGCAGCAACAACAACGGCAACAACAACAGAAACAGCAGCAACAACAACGGCAACAACAACAGAAACAACAGCAACAACAACAACAACAGTAACAACAGCAACAACAACAACAACAGCAGCAACAACAGCAGCAGCAACAGGAACAGCAGCAACAACAACAGGAACAACAGCAACAGCAACAACAACAGCAGCAGCAACAATATGAACGCATTCATGAACTATCGTTCAGTGAACGCATTCAGGGACAACACTGGAAAAGAGGATATTGCACGTCTGGCCTATATAGTAGAATTGTACAGTCTGATGGCGGTGGGGATGAAGGATCTGTGGTAGCGCTCCTTCTTGCACTGGGGGTGCCTCAGTCGGCTGCTGAAGGAGCTGCTCAGCTCCTCTACAGTCCGTGCAGAGGGTGAGAGGTGTCGTCCATGATGGACATGAATTTGGCCAGCACCCTCCTCTCAGCCACCTCCTCTACAGAGTCCAGAGGACAGCCCAGGACAGAGCTGGCCCTCCTGACCAGCTTATTAAGTCTTTTTCTGTCCCGTTCTGTGCTGCTCGGGGCCCAGTAGACGACAGCGTAGAGGAGAGCAGAGGCCACCACAGAGTCATAAAAAGTCTTGAGCAGAGGCCTGCACACTCCAAAGGACCTCAATCTCCTCAGGAGGTGGAGGCGACTTTGGCCCTTCTTGTACAGGGCTTCGGTGTTGTGGGACCAGTCCAGTTTATTGTTGAGGAGAACACCCAGGTACTTGAAACTGTCCACAGTCTCTATGTCCTGCCCCTGGATGTTCACCGGTGAGTGAGGTAGTGGTCTCCTCTTGAAGTCGATCACCAGCTCCTTTGTCTTACTGGTGTTCAGGCTCAGGTGGTTGCGCCCACACCAGTCCACAAAGTTTCTGATGACCGAGCGGTACTCCAGTTCGTTCCCCTCAAACACACAGCCCACAATGGCCGAGTCGTCAGAGAACTTCTGGAGATGGCAGCTGTCTGTGTTGTATGTGAAGTCTGAGGTGTAGATGGTGAAGAGGAAGGGTGAGAGGACAGTTCCCTGTGGGGCCCCAGTGCTGCAGACAACCACCTTTGACTCACAGCTGCGCAGCCGCACGTACTGTGGACGGTCAGTGAGGTAGTCGATGGTCCAGGCAGCGAGATATCCATCCACTCCCGCGTCCTCCAGCTTCCCCCACAGCAGCGCTGGCCTGATGGTGTTGACGGCGCTGGAGAAGTCAAAGAACATGACTCTCACAGCACTCCTGGCGGTCTCTAGGTGGTTGAGCGCCCGCTGTAGCAAGTAGATGACAGCGTCCTCTATTCCTACGTTTCGCCTGTAGGCAAACTGCAGCGGGTCCAGGGTGGGGCTCACCACAGAGCGGAGGTGGCTGAGGATCACCCTCTCCATGGTCTTCATGAGGTGGGAGGTCAGGGCGACTGGTCTGTAGTGGGCCGGTTCCCTGGCGTTTGTTGTTTTGGGAACCGGGACTACACAGGAGGTCTTCCACAGGACGGGGACCTTCTCCAGGCTGAGGCTCAGATTGAACATGTAGCAGAGAACGTCACAGATCTGGTCTGCGCAGGTTCTCAGCAGCCTGGGGCAGATACCGTCAAGTCCTGCGGATTTCCCCTGTCTGAGTCGCCTTAGCTCCCTCCTCACCTCGTCCGGTGTGAAGGAGAGGGGGGAGTGAGGGGGGGACTGGGGTGGACTGCAGGGGGTGTTTGTGGGGGGTGGAGGGGGGCTGGTGCTGGATTGGGTCCGTGTGAAGGGGAAGGGGGATGTGGCCACTGGCCCAGGGAGGTGTGAAGAAGAGGAGGGAGTTGGCAGAGGGGCAGAGGGGGTGGGGGGCGCATCAAACCTGTTGAAATAACAGTTTAATTCGTCCGCCCAGCGCTGATCACCATCAGCTGTCCCTCTGCCACTCTGTCCAAAACCAGACATGCTCCTCAGTCCTCTCCACACGCCCGTGCGTTGTTTTGGGCCAGCTGCTCCTCCATCCTCCTCTCGTAGTCCTTCTTGGCCCGTCGGATCCTCCATTGGAGCTCCCTCTGGACCCTTTTCTGCTCCCCTGAGTTGAAAGCCCTTTTCTTCAACTATAATAGCTAATAATAATAGCTAATAGTTTACTAATAGCCTATTACTACTTTCATGTATGAGCTTATCATAAAGTTATTATATGCATAGCCTTATTTTTACTTGTACATATACATTTATATAATTATGCCTTATTTGACACCAGTCTTTTGCTGTTTTTGCTTCTTGCTTAGAATTGATTATTGCCATTTATATTCTCTTTTTATTATAATATATTGTGATGTATGAGCTACTGTGTTCAAGTCATTTCCCTTGTGGATCAATGAAGTTTGTCTAAGTCTAAACCTACCACTTAGTAACACTGGACAGATGGAAATTAGCATTTTTGCTATACTCTGGCGTATATACCCTGCAATGTTGTTGATGTGCATTAATATGCACTGTCCCTATTAAATAAAGAATAGAAAAAAGTTGTCATTAAAGCACTTATTTGTGAGTTAGAATCAATGCATGTTTGTTTATGATAGTGTAAACAAAACTTTATTTAATAAGCTTTAACTGTACTTCAGTTAATCCTTTTACAGAGTAGTGTTAGGCCCATCTCATTTCTCAGTATCTTAAAGTGGGCCCATCGTGTGTTGCAGTCTGGGTCAGGCCTTCGTTAATAAGCAGTGCCTAACTCATATTAATAGCTACATGTTTATAAAAGAACAACCTGGGCTTCAGAAAGGCCACTCCAGATGTCGCTTATCTCATTTGTCTCATTCGTGTCTGATCTTGTTCCCTCACTCCCACTGATGAGAAACAATATATTCATTTTCTGCTTGTGCGATTCCCTCCTCTGCTCTGGCCTCCTGTGGGAGTCCAGTTGGCGAGAGAGCTGAGCCTAGAGCCGAAGGTAGAAAATTAGCAAATATGCCAATGCCAGTAATTGTTAAAATTGCAGCAAATAGACCCCAAGTGAACTGAAAGAACAATCAGAGGGAAAAAAAAAAATCCCCAAGTTGCCCAGTTTATCTAAATTCCAGTACTACAGTCAGTAATGGAAAACAGTGTAAGGATGCCATTGTGAATAGGCCATGGCAGTGTAATCCCTGGGCCCACTGGAGTCCATTTAATCAATGCTACAGACATGAGCATATAAGAGAGTAGCAGTCCACAAATGGGAGCAGAGTTCTGAGTCAGCTCGCAGGAGATTAAAAAGTAGAGGAGGATGAATAATGGAGGAGGAGAATGGTGGGAAAATTGCAGAATGTGGCGAATCATCAATAAATGCCTTCCGTGAATAATTCTGTAAAAATAAAATCTTCTGGAGAAAAACTGTCGGTGTTAAAACTCAAAATCTCAATAAGTATTAATTGAGGATTTTGCTGTGTTGCCTCGTTTTTAGGGTCATTGTTTGGAGGTTAATTTATATGCACCTCAGAAAACCTGCACGCCTGAATGATTGAAATGTGTGTAACTAACTCAAAAGCTATGACTTGGCAGCGATCAACTAAAATCATACAGAATGCAGTTGCAGGAAGTACAGCTCTATGTAAAAGTCCGAGTGATATTTTGGATGATTCTCAATCTGTTTGCCAGTTTGCCCCATCATCCTAAAACATACACAAGCTTACTATTTATTTTTATGTGGATGCACAAAACATTTAAAGAGCACTCACAAGGACTAAACTGGAACTAAACCAACAACCAAACCAGGAAAAAGGGTAAACCACAAATATAAACAAAACAAAGTCTACATCAGGACAAAAATCAGGACCAAGGACCTAATCAGGACTGTGTCTGCCTGGGATCGAGAATACACACTTCTTTAATACTTTGGGTGTGATTGACAGATGGATTAGCAAATCAAAGTCATGTATTGTCCGTCCTCGAAAAAAAAAATTGAGAAAAAATATCACAGAGAACTGAAAAACATTGAAGATTTTTGCTGAATCAATGAACAAAGGATTAAACTCTGTTAATCTGAGGTGTGATACATTTGATTTGATTTGTAAATCAATGACCAGAGACCAATGAGGACCTTTGTTTCAATCTGTGTAAAAATATAGGATATCATTCTGAGTTTGCCAGACAAGGACAGTGTAGGAACCTTTTTATAGATCAGAGAAAGAAAATAAAATAAAAAACAGATGAATAACTAATAAAGAAATAAGCATAAATATAAAAACACATGAAATTCACATGAAAAAGGGTCAAAAAACCTGAAGCTGCACTGACAACTTCATGAGTGGATCAGAAGCACATCTAGCACAACTATCAACAATCCTTTTTAAACTCCGTCTCCGGTTTGCAGTCATCTGTCAAAGCCTCAGCAGTGCCCTGAAGGACCTAACAGTGGGCTCTGGTCATAATAATGTGTCATTACTTTCCCCAATCAATGAAGCTCCACTCCATTGTGGTAATATTTCATATCGTGTTGCAGGCTGCTTGAGGAGCTTTTTATTTTAGCTGTGAATCTGGCACAGACAGCTATTCAAATGTGTTAAGAATTGCATCTTGATTACGATTATTACGGCCTCATTATCTGTCAGTGTTGTCCCCACTCACAGAAGCTCCCGGTGAGCGTTGACACATTATTTTCTGCACATCAGCAACAGCAACTCCAGTGAAGCAGCTCTTAGAGGGGACAAAGGGGATTCTGTATAGGAGCTCCACATTACATCTTTCGTTGCTGCTGAAAATAAAGTGCAATATTTGGTAATGCCAATTTTGTGATCATAAAAACAAGCCAACACCAATAAAGTCTCATTCTTAAACCAAAAAAACTTTCCATTCATTTTCAAAGCGTGTGCTAAGACGCTAATGACAAACATCCGATAAGGCTCAATATTGAAACGATACCGTTCGAAACAGGTCTAAGTCAGGACGCATGCCATATTAAAGCAAAAATATGATATTTTCAGGTTTTCAGGTTTATTTTCAAATCAAGTATGGTGTTACAAAAATATTTGTGATTCTATTATTCAATTTATCTGATCAGAACTGTTTGCAACTCAATTTGTGTTTATGATTTGTACTGTACTGATGACAAAGTTCAGTGAAAAAATGCTGCTCCAGAGCCTCCAGCACAAAGAAACAGACCTGAAGAGGCTCTAAGTGGAGGCCCAGGACATCCGGCGCTCTGTCCAGGGATCAGTGCAGCGTAGTGGGGACAGCTTCAGGGACATGGCCTTTCTCTGAAGTGAAGCAGCAGATCTGGTCCCATCAGGAGACCCAACTAAGCCATGTCAAAGAGCTTCAGGACCAACTGCAGCAGGACATGACTGAACTGAGGAGGGGCATCTCTGAGCTGGACACACCAGAGCAGATTCTACAGCTCACACAGAAGACAGTCCAGACAGGGCCCTAACACGAGTTGAGAAAGTGACCCCAGCTGTATCAATGCTCAGGGACAAACTCCAACTCACTCTGGAGGAAGGTCTGACCAATGTCTCACTGGCTCTGAGTCCAGACCAGGTTTTGCCATCACCAGATGAACCCAGCACCAGAGAAGAGCTCTTAAAATATTCATCAGAAATCACACTGGACCCAAACACCATTAGCAAACATCTGTCACTGCCTGATGGGAACCGGAAAGCAAGAGTGACCCGTTACCCTGATCATCCAAACAGATTCACTTACAGCAGGCATGTCCAAACTATGGCCCGTGGGCAAAATGCGGCCGTCAGACAAATTTTTCTTGGCCCTCAGGCTTCCAGGTGAATTGGCCCAAATTACCTTGAGCAGAACTTTTGACAGCAGGTTTTTTGGAAATCTACATTAATAAGACAATATTTAATATTTATTGTGTGGTTTTGAGGATCTTAGCATGAATAAATGACTGTGTGACGTGTTAAACATGCATATATTTCAATTATTCACTGTACTCAGCACCAGTCTATGGCCCTCGATCGGCCCTCTGCTTTGTCTGTGTTTAGATATGTGGCCCTTGATGAAAAAAGTTTGGACACCCCTGACTTACAGGGATCAGGCCTTGAGCAAAGAGAGTCTAACGGGCCTCTGTGACTGTGAGGGGGAGAATAGTCGACATTGGGTTTGTATAGCTGTCTCCTACAGTGATATTCAAAGAGAAGGAAACTCAAAAGAATGTGGATTTGAATTCATTGATAAATCCTGGGCTTCAGAGTGTAAAGGTGACAGTTATTTATTTCGAGTTATTCAGTTAAGTCCCAGGTCTCAGGTCTGGTCTTATCCAGAATAAGGGTTTACCTAGACCACAGTGCAAGAGTTTTGTCATTTAGTTTTGACCATGTGCTTCCTAGTGTCCAGGTCACTTTCACTCAGCCTCTATATCCTGGAGTCTGGAATTACTGGACAACACGCGCATTTCCCTAAACTTAAGTAGCACCGTTTATGTCACCAGTTTTATTTCCCTAAACTTAAGTAGCACTGTTTATGTCACCAGTTTTATTTCCCTAAACTTAAGTAGCACCGTTTATGTCACCAGTTTTACATTGTCTTTGTTCCTCTTAATGCTGAAGATGTTTTGACAGATTGGGCGAAATGTTAACTGGTTCAGCTACAGTATATCACATTAACATTTCCTGTCGTTTAGGAACTTGATAAGGTTGATTAAGTTTTGTTGAATTAAAACGGCTAACTAAAGCATAATAAATAATTCATTTACAAATTGTATTTGTCTTGTAATATTTCATGTCTTTATCTTTTATTTTCAATGTGTTTTCAAGATAGTAAAACTTGGGATTCACAGGGTTTTATGTAATAAGTAATGTTTTACACTGTAACCTTTCAATAATAATTCAGTTAAATAATCAAGTCACTTTTTCTGTCCCAAAAGCTAAAACAGTGGAATCTCCTGAATTAAATTATATATTTTAAACTACTGTCCTTGTATTAAAGTGGAAATACAGCTGTGCATTTAAACAGAAAATATGCTGAGATTGTTGTATTTTGCCCTGTGATTTATAGATTACGTTTTACAGCTCTGGAGTGAATATGGATGGGTTATTTCCTGTTTTTTATTATTATTATTTTTTTTTATACGTCTGAATGATTGAGGGCAATTATCTAGCTGTAATTTCTTTAAAGGGACAGTGTGTAAGATTTTTACCTGTTAATTACTGAAATTGAAGATACCCATTCAAAAATACATTGTTTTCCTAGCCTTTTCACTTCCATCATGAAATCAAAGTATTCTTTTGGACTTAGATATAGTCACATAAAAGGGGGATCTTCCCCATATAGAGGCAGCCATTTTGAATACGAGAGCCACAGAAGGACATTTGGGCTCATCCTTCGCCTCGGCTCCTGCTAACAGCTGCTTAGCCGCGCTGCGTTTGGGAGTGAAGGACAGAAGGAGAGAAGGGGAAGGGGAGGGGGGAAGGGGGGAGCCTGTGTAAAGAAGCATGCTGCCGGATCACACATCGTAATGGATACAACACGTATTTTGGACTAAATTGTTTTACTGGATTTTATTCGCTGGATCCTTATGGACAGATTGAGACCAAGTTTATGGTGAAATACAGAGTTTGACCTGTGCAAAGCCTTCAAAGGTAAGCTAAGTAAGCTAAGTTTTGTGCTTTTCCGTATAAAAGCCCCATGTGCTCGGGGAGTGATTGTTTTGCAGGGAAATGAATTGCATAGTCAAAAAGAGGAGACTGTAAGGTTTCATTTGATGTGTAGATTGTCATGAATCATGATCGGGATTGTGTGTTTTCATGCGAAAAGAAAAAAAAAAAGTGAACGGGGGACCGCGCTTTATGTATACAGCGGTGCGCGGTTCGTGCGCGGGCACGCGAGATTTCGGCGCTACGTCGCGTCCGGGTGACCCTCGAGGTCTGCCATAGCCAAAAGAGGAAGTGGAATAGCTAGTAACCACCTATGCGCCACGAATCCTACACACTGTCCCTTTAAAAAAAAAAATATGTACATGTAATATACAATAATAATAATGTAATGTAATATTGTTGAATATGTAAAAATGTGTATAGAGACTTTAGTAAGGCATTGTAAAATGTGCCAGTAAATCCCCATGGCACTGAAATGTTCTTAACCATAAACATATACATTTGATTTACATGGTGACAGCTGTACACACACGGCCCGGATCCATAACTCCAGACATTCGGGCTTCTGGCTGCTGTTCTGGCATCCTTCTTGTCAGATTAACACTGCTATCCTACAGAGAGCCTTTTCTCAGTCCTCCCCATGCACTTCATCTCTGACTCCTTGCCACGCTCTGTGAAATATGTATTTTTCCTTCCCTAAGCCTACAAGCACTGATTTCTCATCTGCAAAAACAGACGCAAGGCCTCTCCAGAGCGCCAATTCTTTATTCCACCTGTCGCCGCATCAACCAAAGCACGCACATCTCTGTATCTGGTCAGTACGCATAAAGATGAGAATTTTACACCATTATTTTTTAAAATAATCCTCCAGAAGTCAAACCCAAGTCTGGATAGAAACACCCGCATGAAAAAACATTAACTTGAAGGATGTAGAATACGTGTAGGTTTGACACAACTCGGAGTGGATACCTTGTCTGGATGCTAGTACTGAACTGCAGTCTGCTGGAGTCAAAGCAAAAATGTCAGTGTGTTTTACAGTGAAAGACCAAGTAAACATGACAGTTTTATTTTCACATGCATTTATAGGCTGCAGGGGAATAGACAGCACTGAGGCACATCTGAACAGTCCAAAAATACAGTGGTTTCTGAGGAGAAGAGCAAGAAAATTTGATGAAAGCCAGTGTGGCAACTGCTTTGGAGAGTTTTGCAGTCGGGTCACCAATTTTCAAACTGGTGCAAATCCAAATCGATATCAGGTCTTCAAATAGAAATTCCTTGAATTGAATTAAGATGGAAAATAAAGTGTCCAAATGAGTTGAACAAATGAATTGAAAAAATGGTTGTTTATCTCATTAAGTAATTAGTAAATAAATAGGAATTAACTTGATTTTGTATGATGCTTAATAATACAACATTCTGAAACCAGCAGTACTGATAAGCTCAGTGTGTTTGCTAATCTGAGCACTGAACCCACAACCTCAGCTGTGCACAATTTTATATAGGCAAACATGTGAATCTTTAAACCATCTTCTGGGAGTTGTGTTGTCTGCAAGGCCCTATGTTGGCTATAGGAGGTAAAAAGGGGCTGTCCATCATGGTGTCAGTTTTGAGGATGAGGCGAGCCTGCTGGGAACTGAACTGTAGTTAATTAGCGCACAAAGCCTGCTGGACAAAAGGAAACTTTGGCTGTTGGAGCAGGGTGGCAAGCACACTCAAAAAGATGCTCTAAAAATGGGGAGGGGAGTAAGACTTAGAGCAGAGGAGTGTGAGACAGGGAGACAAGGCGGGGGCATTTGCATGTGTGTGTTCCTGGGGTTCTGCAGGGGAGCCCGGTCAGGGAGGAGGTGGGAGGGTTTAAGGGGTGCAGACGAATGAATTAGCTGTGTGAAGGGAAGCCTTGTCCTTAAAGCTGAGACCAACTAGCAGCCAGCACAGAATCTCTCCATTGGAGCCCAGCATACACACAAAAGAGGGGGTTTGGTTAAAGAGGGCAACTGAAAGACTTAGGCAGGGAGAGGTCAGAGTATGACACAAGCTAATAAGGACAGGCCCAGAATGGACAATAGTGCACACTGAACATATCACTTTGATGAGGGCTAAACTGTGTCTGGCTTCATAAACTCCCCTGAGGGAGAGACGCTAGGGAAGATCCAATGTGGAGCAGCTCTGGATGGAGTCTCAGAATACAGAATACAGCATATGACATTATACAGGATTTGTGTCAATACGGTTCATGCAGACAATCACTACATAAAACTATTTTAATGCTATGATCATTAATTCAGTATTTAATAGTGAATAAGATGCCTTTCTATCTAAGATCATCACGTTTTATACTGCTATATTCACCACCATGTTCACCATTAGTTGCAAAATACTCCCATTCTATAGCCTCGTGAGTTATGTTTTGTTATACAACATGCTTATACTTGTCTGACACTGTGTCAACAATTTAGGCTTGTCTAGCACTGAGAATACTATCGGTAATTAATATAGTGTTGCAGTTCCTCTGGGTTGTATCAATTCCTGTTTCATTTCAGAGGTGCTGCTTTCAGCCGTGAAAAATACCATTTAATTATCCACTCAAATGGGTACTTATTGTGATTAAATATAGTAAAGCTTGCATTTCCCCATTTCCAGTGTTTGTGTGTGTAAAATTGTATTCCTCTGCCTCTTAGTCATCTATGCCCCTCTCTGAGCAGATGCCAGCTGGTCACCCCATTGTCTGCTCCATATCCCACAAGAGGTGCTGGGACCATTATCAAAGCTCGTATTGATGTGGCTCTGCTCCATTTAATGCCAGATCTGTTCGACATTCAGCAGCATCTCTCCGCCGTCTGATGTGTTTGTGTATGTGTGTGGATGTGAGCTTCCTGTGGGATAGACAAACGGACCAGACCGCTGGCCTGATCTCTGGACTGTGTGGACATTACCAGTCGCCCTGCTGCCACCTCCCACTCCATCACTCTCTCCTCTCCACACACCTCCTCCTGAAAACATGAAGCCAGCAATGGTCAAGGAAGTATGGCTGCCTGGATTTCACATTAAAACATACTTCTTTATGAGACCTTCTTTGTGTGTATACCTCTAGTATTAATACATTATTATTATTTTTATGTCAGTAGATTATGAATTATGTTACGATTATGTTACGACCTGTTCCAGTAACCTTGCCCTGGCAGGTGGAGCATGACATCATGAGGGGTGAACTGATAATGACTCACACGTGGAGACTCACCACCAGGCTCTCTCTCATGCTACTGTGTTCTTGTTTTTGTTTATTTAGGGTAAGCACACATTTCTGTACATATTTGCGACTTTTGTTTTTTATTTAATCTCTCACACACATACTGGCAGTCTATAATATGCTGAAACATTGCCTACTCCTTACAGTTCTGTGCCTAGTTCCATTGCCTAATTTAAAGGTGAACGTTGTAACTTTTGGTGGGGGGTACGCCTTCTGTTTCTTCATTGAATTTTTTTTTTTTAATTAATAAGGCTACTATGGCATTACATATCTATTACCATGGGACCATCTGTATAAAGGCGAGTCAACTCACTTTAATGCTTTTTTCCCCCTCAAACATCTTTAATTTAGCTTAATAAGTTGATATACAAGTCCAGTTTCATACTATGAAATATTTAGACAAAGCAATAACATCTCCATCAAAGAAGCATGTTGAGAATCCCCACAAGTTTAAGTTACACTCCATTTAAGCAGGCCTATAAGAAAACCCACACATTCTGTAGCCAAGGCAGAGGGGTCGTGGTAAAAGGATAACACTAATACTGGAAGTGAAAGTTTCCAAATAATTGTTAAGCAAATCTTTTCCTCTGTTCCACGTTGAGACAGATTTGTTGATTCATTGTTAGTTCGTTTTGATCTAATTTGTAACTGAAAAGCCGAATGAAACCCAATAGGCTACTACCCAATTTAAATAACAAAGGGATGTAAATTGGCAGTAATTTCCCTAGAAACTGCTTCAAAGATCTATGTAAAACTTTAAACATTAGTCTACAATATAAGCCTATGAACGATGAAGCGTACCTGCGTTGATCTATTTTTAATAAAAAGCCAATTATGCACCTTGAATCCACAGAAATGGTGGGTTTATTGTGTAGGCGCTCACCGGAAGCTCGTATGGTCTCTCTCTCTCGCGTCTTGCCGCTGCCGAAGCCCCCCCAGCCCCCGCGGTGAACCACTCTGTCCCACTGTTGCCATTCCGACGCACGTCTCACACCGATGAAGTAGAGCTAAACGCGGGAGTTGGTCGGAACAAACCTGCGGGCTTCTCACCGTGGACCCAGCGGAGTTTGCAGTCGGGTACAGCCTTTACGCGCGGGGTGCTGCGGTGCCAAGATGCGCCGCTGGACGAAGGGGGTTCGGTGTTGGTAAAGTAACATAAAGAAGGGACGCCAAACGGGTGCACCGTATCGTCTACAACTCCGCGGCTACCACATCAGTACCTGGGTGGGGAAATAAGGTTTTTTTCCTATGAATTTAGACATTCTGAAAGAGCACATTCACGGCTATGGGGCGGTAAACGCGCCTCTCTCTGCACTATGAGAGGAACAAAAAGCTCTTCGGCTGCTGCGGTGTGCGTCTGAGTCTCCATCCTTCCCTCCAAGTCTACACACACTGTTCTTCATGTTGCAAACGCCTGGTTTATGACAATGGATTACTTGCTGTGGCTGTGCAGCCTCGTTGTTCCCGTGGTCCTGGCTGTAGAAGGTAAGCTGGTTTTGTACTTATGAGATATGTTTAGAATATTTGGCTGCGAAACTGGCATTGTTTTCTTATCATGCGTTTGGGTTCGTTTTCCACACTGAACTGGACTCCATTCAGGATTCTGGATAATCAGTGGTGTCAATGTATCGACCTGTTTTGGCTTTGTGCGCACTGACTGTTATCCCTTGTATGTACATGCGTGCACAGTTAGTGAGTATTCCCAGTGGTGTGGCTGTAGCGTGTTTGGTGACACCTCGGTGTTTTCCGATGCGGATGGAGGAGGACTGCCCTGTTGCTATTGTCCCTCTTGTTGTCACACCCACCACTGTCACCTCGGCGAGGATGCACACCTGCCCCATCTTACCCCAAAAGAGCTACCCGAATGGCTTCATAATAGGGTGAGGGATGAAGCAGTGGTCGGTGCCAATCACAGTGGATGTTTAAGCACAGGTCAGAGTGGGCTAGTCCTGGTTCCATGAAGCGCCCCGGGGACAAACATGTGTAACGTATTAAACGACAAGTGCACATTAAAGGTCAATGGCTTAACAAGTCGTCCCCAGAAGCTTTTAGTGGGAGTGTTTCTCTGGGGAGTCCACCCTTTGCCACACACCACACACAGCAACGCGCTCCCACCCAACCCATCCTTCTTTATTCCGCCTCTGAGCTGTGGCTACATTTCTCCACATACCTCCCCCTTCTTTTTCTTCCCCTATTTCTCCTCTTCTCTGTCCAATCTGCCTCCGCTGGACCGTAGCCAGCTTGATCCCTCATCAATTCTGGTGTCAGCAAGTGAATCAATGCAACGGCCAGCAGTCCTCCCCGTCCCCGCGGGGCTGTGCACGGAGATGATCGGACTGTTTCCCAAACCTAAGTGTTACTCAAAGCGCTGGGGTTAACTAATATTTGTCCTCCGAGGATAAGCACCAAGGACACTTCACACTTAAGAGAATGAGCCTGCGCGTTTTGTGCGTGCAACTTTAGCTGCTTACTCAGTGGATTTAGACACATGGTTGCGATTAGCTTTTACAGATATGCAAGTGAGGAGGATGATGCAAGCTGGAGTGCAAATTGAAGTATTTACAAAAGCTTACAGACGACTTCTCCAGTTTTTAGCCCGACAAGCTGCAATAAAGAACCCTGAAAACTATGACACTTTTATATTGCATTACATTTATTTACAGTCATTTTCACATCAAGCAGTTGTGTGATGGATGCTAAAGTATCTTATAAAATAATCTAATAGAGTAGAGGTGCAGGAAGAAAAGTGCAAGGCAATGCATTTCTGTCCACAAAGATTTTCATTCAGTTCATCTTTATTTATAGCCTCAATTGACACTAGAACTCATTGGGAGTGCACACACTGGCCATGGTTTAATAGGTTCCCTGTATTAGTAAATTCAACAAATCCCCTCCTGGGTAAACACTGGTGAACAATGAAGAAATAAAACCGCTCTTACAAACTCATAGACACAAAGAGGAGACTCTGATTAGGCCCAAGATTTATCTGCAGTCAGGACACAACATCAGCTCTGGTTAAATGATGGAGCAATAAATCTGCGAGAAATATACAGCAAATGATTAAGTAAAGATTCCCTCCTCTCACCAGGCTGCTCAATAAACATGCAATTTGTGACACCTGTTTTCAAGTGATGTAACATTATTTATTTATAAAATACTTTCCAGTATTTGTGGTGCAGTGAAAATCTGTTTGGCTGTCAAAGCATATTAAAAAATATATATATTTGAAAATATTTATCATTTAGGAGCCGCGCACAGCAGCTCTGCTACTGAACCACTAATCAGCAGTGTAATATAAAAATGCAAGTCATTTTCCTCACGTGAGCACTGATTTTGATATAGATTTGCTTATTATACAGACTTTACGTCAGATGCCCTTCCTCATGCTCACTATTACAGGTTTGTGGATATTTGTGTGTTAGTTGATTTTGTGCCATTATGTTTTGATGATTGGCCAAAATTAGTGAGGAAAGCCTGAAATAATAGTTTAAAGATCCAAAATGATGCCTGGCCAAAAACTACCCTTTCTAAGTACTCTACACATTCAAAAACATCCGCCATAAACAAGAGGTTATTTACAACTTCATATTTGATCACACAGATGATGGTGTATTGCTGTTAATATTTTATATGTTTGCTTGTTGGCTGCAAGTGTCAGTGTAAAGTCCTCTCTTCTTTCGTGATGCTCCCAGTCCGACAAAGTGAATAAAACATAAATCATACAGATGTACTCCCCCAAAGTGTGCATGCCACGAATCCAGAATTGCATGACATTTCCAACCCTGGTGATTAGAAAAACAGTAAATGCCATGGGTGGTGCTGGTCTGCATTGTTCTACTACCCCTTGGGGCAGAATGGCTTGGGTCTGGTGTAGTTTTATGGGATATTGGGGGGATTTCAAGATCTGAGTTATGGCAGCAAAGCAATCTCATAGGTCTAGTAAATTTAACAGAGTAGGGGGCGGGGTGTACAACTGGGAGCTGGGGCTTAGTGACATGACAGAACATTCATGTAAAGAGCCTGCTTTTGACCAGAAGTGATTTTTTGGCTTTTGTGTGCGGATGAGACAAGATTGGACTCAGATGTTTAACTAGAGAAGTATATTGCAACAAAGTTCTAAAATATCTCTTCTCTTGCAATATGGTCAATGCCTGGTCAGCTTCAGTAAACATATTGGCCCTGAGAAATTATGAAGTATTACTGTACTATATTACCCTCTGGATATGAACACTAGAGAAAAGTCCACTGCTCCACTGGTGCCAGTACAGTCTGCGTACCATTAGGCTAATGATTTGTAGTGCAAAATGTTCTTATACATGATTCACAGGTGAGTTTAACGAAAACAACTGGACCTGCTTAGCTTTTTGAAGTCAGTGTTTCACTAAAAATCACATAGCTTCTTCAAAGCTTGTGACATATATCTTGTGTGAAGAATGTGGTTGGTAGCTAAACTGAGCAAAGTAAGTCCAGTTGTTTTCTTTTAACTCACCTATAGACTTAGACTTAGACTTAGACAAACTTTATTGATCCACAAGGGAAATTGTTTTGGTACGGTAGCTCACTCATCAAATATAATATACAATATAAAACAGAGGGTAAAAGAACAAGAAGAAAAATAGATGGAATAGCAACCAAAGAGCAATAGACCAGTGTCAGATGAGACACAATTATATACATAAGATAATGGTAATAAATATATATATGTACAATCAGATTTAAATAGACAAGTAGTAGTCAAATACAAAATACAGTATCAGTATATTATCTTATACCAGGATGTCACAAAATTAGCATCAATGAATTTATACATGACTTAAATATTGGCATTATTTTTTAAGTACTTTCCAGCAAATGACATAAAGGGCTCATTCACACATGTAAACACTGCAGCAAAATTGGACCTGATCTATGCAAAACCCAGAACTGAACTTGGACTAGTCCAGGATTAAACCAGGACTTGAACTTGACAAACCCAAGTCTACATACGTAAGGGCTAAACTGTTCTCAAACCAGGAAGCACATCGGAATGTCAATAGCGATGTGTATTTCTGTAAACACTAGTAGTTGGTATACAAGTGATTATTATTACAAAAGAGTACATTGTAAATTATCATGATAACTCTCAAAAGAACACATTAGATGCATTGTAGTGGTATAGAACAATATGGAAGCTACTTTATGTCACATGAACCAAAAAGCTGCATAATCCCAGTAAATCCTTTTCTAAATGAACCACAGGAACACCAACAATAAAATGAAATGCACTTGAGTATTTAGTATTTTAGTATTTCATTAAAATGAGTCACGGATATGGCAGTTGCTCAACCCTCAACAGCTTAAATGTTTATGTAAAACGTATTGCCAAGAAAAGATTAACATAATAGAGTTCAAAAACCGTTGTTGAACATTTATTTAACGATTAGTTGTTACAGTAAGTAAATAAGGTTTTAACTTAGACTTAGAGTTAGGCAAACTTTATTTATCCACAATATACATTATATTATAATTGCAAAGAGCAAAAATATACAGTAATCCCTCATTTATCGTGGGGTTTAGGTTCCAGAAATAACCCGCAATAAGAGAAATCCGGGAAGTAGGACAACTTTATATTTTACAATTATTATACATGTTTTAAGGCTGTAAATTCCTCACCACACACATTATACGCTTTTCTCAGATTGGAATGAACCTTTTCACACATTTCTCTCTCGTTTTAAAAACACTCAAACTTTCATAGATTTTCAACAAAATATATTAATAGTGACGCGTGGGGGGAGACACGGCCCCGGAAGCCCCGCCGGATGCACGAGGACCACTGCCACGTCCCGGGACGCAACGCGCACCAAGCCCTTGGAGAAGTGCGCGACACGTGCACCCCTCATCGTGGTCAAATCCGTGACAGAGCAGCGTGACCGGCGCGAGGCCGCGCGTACACCGGGGCTGCGAGCACGAGATCGAACCGGCGCCCGGACCGCGTCCTCTCAGCCCGAGCCACAAACCAGCCGCACGAAACCAGCAAAGAGCGGCACGTGGTGGTCTAATCCTGGTTTAGACCTGGTCTAGTCCCGGTTTAGTCCAGGTCTAGACCTGGTCCAGCCCTGGTTTAGTCCAGGACCAGTCCAGGTTTAGACCTGGTCCAGTCCTGGTTTAGTCCAGGTCCAGTCCAGGTTTAGACCTGGTCTAGACCTGATTTAGTTCTGGTCTAGACCTGGTTTAGTCCACGTTTAGTCCTGGTCTAGTCTATTAGCCAATCAGGACGCAGAACACAATGTTACACTATTAAAAAAAATTGAAAAAAACAAACAAAAACAAAAACGCGAAACAGCGAGGCTGCGAACAGTGAACCGCGATAGAGCGAGGGACCACTGTAAGTAGTAATAATGAAAAAGAGCAAAAATATAAGTGGTAATAATACAAGAGGCAAATAACCAAAATACAAATAATATAAGAAGAAAATAACCAAAATACACTTAAAACCTGAGCAAGACTGAACAAGATCTTAATCAAAACTGAATAAAGGGCATTTATGCACTTACCTCACCTCACCAATGCTTTTATTGCCGTTTACATAGACAGAATAACAGTAAATGCATATTTTATGTTGAAAATATAATATTACTCATAATAGTATTTTGGTTTGCCCACTTGCATTGACAGTATGCACGTTATAGTAGAGTGGCACTGTTCTTTCTTTAGATACTGCAGGTCTGGAAAAGTCTCTCTTTAGTGATGGGGTCAGCTTGAAACGCTTGATTTCCTGCAGTCAGTTCTCTGCTATTCTGAGTAGTGCTTCACATGAGGAGGGTGAGATTCAGGCCAAACCTTTTTGTTCCTTTTCTAGACATACTGTATTTTTTGCTACACAGTGCATATACTATTGTATTTAGATCATTATTATTGTAAACTGCATTGACTTTACTTCATAACACCAGAGCTGCTTCTCCCCTGCCCTTTCTTGGTGTTTTTTTCATTGTCACAAGCAGCAAATCTTTATTTATGTATGAGTCTAATAAGCAACAGAAATGTGGGATTGCATAGGTGATAAGTCCAAACACAGTAATTAAAATTGGGGTACCTGATTTTCAAACTGTAAAAAAATGAGGCATTGAAAATTTTCTAACTTGTTCCTATAGCTCTCGCAAACCCTTGTTAGTTTTCACATGCATGATTTTGCAGCTTTAAGTCCAAAAACGCAGGCTATTGATTACTCACTCAAACATACACAAATAAATCAAAATACAAAACCCGGAGAAAGTGATTGATGAGGGAATACCATTACATCATCTCATTAAAGTCTATTGTGCATTGTATGTCTGCTTTAACACTTTGCATCGTCACTCCACACACTTACAATTCAGGCTGAGTGTGCTTGTGGGCAGCAGTGGGAGGAGGAGAGAGGAGCTGCACCCGATCAGGCACCCTTGGGATCATTCTGGGATCAACGGCATGTAGTCCGCCTCTATTCATCCGTGATCCGCTCTGGGCCTGGTGTAGCCATGTAAATATGCTTAATCATTCCAACAAACCCTCTAAAATATCTCCATGCATACCAATGTAACAATGCTTTTATGCTTTCTTGTTGTGAAAGCCCTGTTTAAAATATGTGCATTAATTTTACCCATTTGAGGTGCCGATGGAAGAAACCACTTACCCACCTTTTTATATTCATACTTTACAATTACAATTCAGTTTATTCAAGTTTATTATTTGTTTTCTTTATTTATTACCAGCGGACAAAAGAGGCCAGCGTGAGCTTTTCTGAGGAACACAACACATCGATAAATAGGCTGACGCCCATATTTACCCGATAATGTGATCAATGCGGGTTTTGTCTTGTGTTGAAAACCCTCCAAAGCTGAATGCCACAGATGTAATCCATCCCTATCTCGCGGTTCATTATTCACAGAAAGACACACAGTATGGTTTAGGTAATGACTGTAAACATTGCTTATAGCTGGGGCTCAGATGCACCAATGATCTCTCCACTCAATCAGAGTGCCTCTATTACCGGCACACAAAAGCCAAGGACAAGCTGCTATGATGCTTTTGTCTTGTCGAGGAACAATGGGAGATGGGACTGTCTTGGCTTTTTAGTGCTAGTTGTCACTGTATATTGCAACGTCATAGGTTCGTGCTGTAGAAAGAAAGAAAAAATTGTAAAAGTAAAAGATGTGAAACTACATAGATTTAAAAAAAGGAATGTAAATGTTCTTATTCATGTGGAGTTGTGACATGACATGACAAGGTAGAACAGAATTTATTTCCATGTGAGAGAAGAACAGAGCCTAAATATGCACTGTTTGTGTGTTAAACATGTGAGAATGAAACAAAACACAACTCCAGGTATGTTTTTGATGAGGAAACAACATTATAGCAATGATCAGAAAATAATGTATTAATGAATCTACGATGACTTGTTATAAAGCAGTGACTAGTTATTCTCAAAGTTAGCTCATGCCTCATCAGCCTCTCAGTAAAACCAGAAACATACAGTAGAGCACAGTATCTGTTAAAGCATTCCCCCCTCCCGCTGCTGTTGTCTTCTACTCTTGTTTAGCCTCTTGCACCCCACTTTTAGGGCTGTTATCAACAACTTTGAGCAAATGGTGCACAGCAGGCATTGTATCACCAAGTCTTGTTGACAAGAAAGTGTAATTGTCCGCGATTACGTGCAAACAAGTAGGAAACAATGTGTGCGAGCGGAGACAGCTGTAGTCCCATTGAGGAGCTGTGATGGACTCGGGGCCTGTAGCCAGCCAGGTGAGGAGCGGACGGAGGCCCAGACAACAATGCTCATTCATCAGAGTGTTAATTCTCCGCTCTGCTGTGATTACGGCTTGTCCTGCTCTCACCTCTCTGCGTCGGGGGAGAGACAGCCCTGTAACTGTCGCAGCCAAATGGATCCGTTTTATGGACCAAATGGCATTCATTTGTCTTTGCCTTTCCTGTTCAATTAATTGCCTTAGCTACACCTGGGAGTTTCTGTTCAGTCCGTGCCTCCCATTGCCAAAAGATATGCGTGTAGGTGGTGACATTTAACCGTATATAGACCTGTCATCATAATTACTATATCTCTTTGAAATTTTAGTTCAGAATACAGTACTTCGATTGGATCATGTATCCGCATTCACTATTCTGTAACTAAATACATTTTCAAAGTATTACTCCCATCACTGCTTATCATTCAATATATGATAGCTGGGACAGTATATTTTGGGTCTCAATATTTATCATGTATACTTTTTCTTTGCAGTAGTAGGGAGATTTTAGCAATTTTTATGTAGTAACGTAAGGTAAGATTTGAGCTGAAGAGAGTAGAATCAATAACAGTTCATTTTGCCATTCATTTGTTGCAGCTCAGGCTTTTTAATGATTCTGTTTCTTTAAAAATTGGTTTACTGGGATTATCCTGTTTTGTGTCAGTAGCATAAAGTAGTATTATTATCATATATCACAGTATATCTTTGTAGCAATATATCATGCGTCAGAATTTGTTATTGTGACAGGCCTAACTGTATATTTGAATCAATAAGTTTGATTGGGATATGCAGGTGTCCAATGCATACACCACCTCATAACCAGGTCAGCAGAAACAGCTTTTATACGTATATAACTACAATGTGAGTGGCATTTTATGTTGAATGCTGCTACTTGAGACGCAAACAGTTGATGTCTAAGAGGCCATGCTCTTTACAATACAATGACAGCCGACAGCAGACTCTGAGAGCTATTGACTCTTTCAAGCTGCTGGTCTAATAAATGTAGTGCTCTAAACACATTTTTATAATGGTTGGTAGTGTTGCCACAATTCTAAAATTTCTAACTCTTTTTCAATACTAAGAAATAGACTCAATACGGATTTCAATAGACAATGGTAATTAAAACGCTCTTTCTTAAATAATAGAATCCGATTTCCAACATTAAATAATAGCACTTTCTTATGTATTACCATGTGGTGTTACTGGTGTATCTGTGTAATCCCTCAGTCATGTAGGGAGGGTCCACAGTGGTCCATGGGTGTATACCAGTCAATATGGTTTTATACTTATTCTGATACAGCTCAAGTATATTCGAAAGATATTCAAAAGGAGTTCACTTCTGTCCTGTGAATGTGTATCTAGTTTTGATAGAAATTTTAGCATTTATTAGCGTCTTATTTTTTAATCTAATGCTTGGACAATTTAATTTGGATTGAACTTAATCTAGCAAATTTGTCAAATCCACTCCGTCAGTCTCTAGTCAGAATCTAGTCCACTCGACCAAACAGCTACACATGTCGTATCACTGATCAGTTGTTACGTATTGTTACGTAGTTCTCAAAAACGTCCTTCAGTCAAAAAATATAGTTTTAGGTGTGAATTATGTGTGTATTTAAGTTTCTTCTAACCCACATGAATAAATAAATAATGTACTAATCTGTGTAAGAGAAGACAGTTCACATTGATGCTGAGAAACGATTTGCATATATGCTTTTGAACAATAAAGCACATTTCTCAGCTATATTGCTACTTCCTTCTAGCACATGAATATAACTGTTTTAATGAATACTTGATTACATCCTATATAAACTGCAAAGTGTGTTTTTTAATTGAAATATTTGATTACTTCCTTGCTTATGACCTTTTCATGCTCTGCTCTAGAAAAGAAGGCCCTCATCCTCTTTGTTCTCCTTCCCACAAATGAATATTGAAACGTGCGCGATTTGCCAAACACATACAGTAGCGTTAATTAGGCTGCACCACAGATAGGCCCTCCATTGTCAAGATTTTGAAACAACTGCAGGCCGCGTGGGTGGCGGTTAGGTGAGAAAGTTAGTTCGATGCTTTTCCAGGGAAGAACTCTTGTGGGGTTCATAATGCTTTGCTAGTGATTTAGTTTTGTACCTCCTTGCGCTCTTTATTTCCACTTTGTCAACCTTATATCCTCCTACTCTTAATTTGCAGAAACCCTCATGGACAGTCGGTGGGCAACCACAGAGCTGGCATGGACCACGTTTCCAGAAAGTGGGGTGAGTTTAATAATGAGTGCATGTGTGTTCCTGTGTTTTTTGTAAGCATTTGTTCCATTTGCTTAATAGGGCCCAGATTCCCAACTCCAACCACTCACCTCCTACTGTTTTATGCCTTTGTTTTGTGTCATGCATGTTGGCTTTCTTTACCTACTACAAAAGCAAATAAGAAACATATTGCATGGCATTGTAAAGCAATAGGAGTCCACAATATGTTATACTTACTAACTATACTGAGAATAATCAAATCGAGTCGTGTAAAAATGTATTGCCATTAGCGAAATCAACTTATATACACAGCAAAAAACAATGCCCAGATAAGTTAAAATTACTTAAATTAATTAACACTTTACTTACTTACTTACTTACTTAGCCTATTTACTTTCTTACTTACTTTATTTAAAGGGATATTCCAGGATTTTTGACATGGGGGCTCATTTCCGAGTTAGCCAGAGTGTTGCAGAGATGCGGAGACACTTTTTAGCGAATTTCATGCAGTCCTTCCAGCTGCAGAGTTTTCAGTTGCTAGGCTAGCGCAAGTCAATGGTAAATGGTAGCCTGATTTTAATCAGGCTTACCCACATCAAAGGACACTCGAGGCCAGTCAACTATAATGCCAGACTGTCGATGTAAATGTCTGTGTTGATGGAACAATTTTAGAAATATAATCAACCTTGTACTTTAAAGGATTTATGTCCTTATGCAACAGCGCGTTTTTTTTCCTGATCAAGCTAGGCATGGGCGGAGTGATATCACCTTGCAGTTAGGTTTCCAGCTGTTTTTTGTTTACCTTCAGCTGTCATCGTTAGCCGTAGAGTACAGTAGCCTGCCCTGTTCAGACATGGCCACGTTTGGAGGTTTCCCCGATGCTTTTGAAGACGATGCTGAGCAATTTGCTTTCTCCACTGAACCGTACCTGTACGAGCCGGAATATACAGACGAATGTTCACGGGCTAGCAACAACTTTATGAGCGTGCATGCCTTTTCTGTCAGCCGGGTAGTAGGGATGCAAATTATCGATTAATTCATTAATCTAAAGTCGACTGACCTTATCGATCGACTTACGATTAATTGATAAGCAGCGTTTTTCACCTGAATTTTAGTGTTTCAATAGGGTCTTTAAGAATATAAGCTATAGTAACATAACACTGAGTCATAAATATATCATAGTATTCTTATATTGTATATTCCTCAATTAATTATTCCTTGGTAAAAAGCAGACAAATGTATTGATGCTGAATAACAAAATAAAGTAATCCCTCGCTCTATCGCGGTTCGCGGATTTATTTATTTTTTCAATTTTTTTTTTTTTATAGTGTAACTTTTTTATAGTGTAACATTGTGTTCTGCATCCTGATTGGCTAAGAGACTAGACCAGGACTAAACGTGGACTAAACCAGGTCTAGACCAGAACTAAACCAGGTCTAAACCAGGTCTAAACTTGGACTGGGCCTGGACTAAACCTGGACTAAACCAGGATTAAACCACCACGTGCCGCTGCTGGTTTCGTGCGGCTGGTTTGTGGCTCGGACTGAGACTATGCACGGGCGCCGCGGTTCGATCTCGTGCTCAGCAGCCACGGTGTACCCGCGAGGCCCGCGCGAGGCCCGCTGTTGAGCCCCGGTGTAAGCGCGGGCTGCTGAGCAGTGCCGTTGGTACCTGCGGCCGGCTGTGAGTCGAGCTTGGCGCTGCGCGGTGCGCGGTTGCCTTGTTTCGTGACCACGCGGGTGCGCGTGTCCGCGATTAGCGATTAATTGCAATTAATGCATTTTGATCGACCAACGTCTTGATCGGCAATTAATCGTAAGTCGATTAAATGTTGACATCCCTACCGGGTAGACTACAAGAGTGAAGCAAAAGCTCTAGCACAGTCTTCATCAATCGACCAGCAGGCTAACATAACGACAGGAGCAAGCTTGGGTAAAAAAGGTACAAACCTGTTCTTCATCACGGGATCTTGCGCTTGGAAAGACAGATGGTACTGCAGTGGTTGTCAGACTAGGCTTTCCAAGGGATTTGGTGTAGTTGTCTGGTCCGAAATGACCCCTGCAAATCTTCTGTTTATGTAGCGTCTCCACCGGTGTGTTGCTGTCTAAGCCAGCAGCTACAAGACACAGTCGCGTCATTTCTCGATCGTGCACCGGAAAGCTGTGAAAACTTTGTGGTGCCCACCTGCGGGTACATTTTCGAAATGCACACTGAAACACCATTTTGCCCGGTAGTTCTTTTAAAATTCACCTCTTCACTCTGTGGTCTTCCCTACTACGACTTTTCTCGCTTCTCTGTTCACGTGATTGGTCACTTCACAACCAACTAGAGTAAAGTAAAATTCCGCTGCTGCTGCGAAGCTAGTCCCTCAGATATGGAATGATTTATGCTATTCGCAGTCAGTTTTATTTCAAAAATTACTCAATCAACATATATTTACATCGACAGTCTGCCGTTATAATTGACTTGTCTTGGGTGCACTATGGAGTGGGTAACCCTGATTAAAATCAGGCTACTATTTACCATTGACTTGCGCTAGCCTAGCAACTGGAAACTCTGCAGCTGGAAGGACTGCATGAAATTCGCTAAAAAGTGTCTCCACATCTCTGCAGCACTCTGGCTAACTCTGAAATGAGCCCCCATGTTCCCCCATATTCCAATCCTGGAATATCCCTTTAAGTAAAATTATATACCAAAGTTTTTTTTAATTCAAGAAACCTGAAAAAGTGTAGTAAGAGATATTTCCATATTTTAAGTACAATATAATTTTACTTGTCAAGTGAAATTTACTCAAATCATGATAAAATTATTAGGGCTGTCAGATAGAGTTAATTACATTAATTAATTACACTGCAAATTAACGCGTTATAAAAATTAATGCAATTAATTATGAATGGCAATTCACTGTGCGCGCATTTTAAATTTGGCGTGCGGCAAGCGAATCGCTGCCAGGGCCTTTGAACGGCAAGTTTATTTCTAAAAAGAACGAAGACAGGACTATCAACAAGAACGCGGTGATTTGTAGTTTTTGTCAAAAATAATTTTCCAATCACCGAAGCTGCTCCAGCCTGACGGATCATTTGAACGATAAACACGTCCGGACAAGTTCCATCGTTACCGGTGATAGAGCGAGCGTGAGCGCACTTCAACAAACCACCAAACCACCAAACCACCAAACCACCAAACCACGCTCGCAGAATTTGGGAAACGAATGAGTGAAGTGACCACATAAAAACTTGTTTGCTTGCTCACAATCTCTCTCTCTCTCTCTCTCTCTCTCTCTCACACACACACACTCTTAAAATGCGATTAATTAGATTACTTGATTACAAATCCTGTAATTAATTAGATTTTTTTTGCCTGACAGCACTAGAAATGATTAATTCAAGTAATTTTAAATCATTATAAATTATGAATTCAAGTAATTCTAACTCAAATCATGATGAAATAATTAACTCAGGTAATCTTAACTTGGCTAGACTTTAGTTTTTGCTGTGTAATTAGGAAAACGAACAATTCAGGAGTGCCAAGTCAGTACAAAAACATGACGTCAAACAGGCTGCTGGACGCCTGAGGGGACACACAACAGACCTGCATTGTGTCTAATGCAGAGGTGACGATCACACTGTAGCCTACATGTGCTTGTTTAGTGTTAGCCTCATAGAAGTGGACTAAGTGACTGTGATATCTCCTATAGCGTTTGGCTGTCAAATAAAGCTCATGATGCTAGCAGTTATAGGGGAATTTGGAAACAGGTCCATATTAGGAATTTATTTACACCAAGATCATGTGGAGGGTCACTGCAACAGTTACCGAGAGAAGGGTGACAATTTTCCAGTGTAAAGTCAATTGGAAACACAGTCGCTGGAGCCGGAAGCACCTCCATGAACACTTCCTATTTGGAATGTGGCGGCTAGCAGGTTAGCTACTTCCGTTTGTATATACAGTCTATGTTAACTCCCCTAAGTAGTGGTGCTGTTGTTATGTGTTTGGGGTGCCTACATAACAACCCAGCCCACTTTTGCTGTTGGAAAAAATGAGAAAAGGTATTCGGTACAAACAAGTCAAGCCATGATGAGGACATGAATGGTCATGAATGCTCTTTTACATGAATACTCTCAATAGATTAATTTCAGATCATGTGTGACACTTTCATTATACTTGTAACCTAATCTCACAAACTTCACAAATAAGGAGAATCATCATTCACTTTTCCACACAATCAAATGGGCAAACAATCTGATACACTGTAGATTAGGTAGCTTTGGTCTCCCCAGGACAGAGCACCGGTAATTGAAAGCATGTGTCTGTGTCTTTTATAATAACAGACCCAAGAGCGCATTACGGGTAGAAATTAAGGTTTTCAGCTGATACCCCCTATAGGAATGGTGAGAAAATAAAACAACATGAATTTGACCCCAGGGCTAACAGCCTGACAGACCTCCCCCACTCGCGGCCAGTGTAATTTGTCTTCCCTACGTGAGCGCAAAGTCAGTCAATGGAAATGCCGGGTTGCCATGGAAACGGGCCTAGGGAGTGCTGCTCATTGCTTCCCCCCTAGTTTTTTCGCATCCGAGGGCCAGTCGCGTATGTCCTGCCATGCTATGAAGTCATATGTCACAGGCGAAGGGGCAGACCTGCTCCTCCGGCCGCAATTATCATATTTGTCAGGCTGAACGTCAAAGTGTTGCTGGTGATTTACGACGGCGTGGTGTCCGATGTGGGTCTCATCGTTTGGGAGTAAATTGCACGCCGACTCCGAGACGTGAGATGAGTTATGCATTTTTTCCCCCCTGTTGAAATAATCAATTTCTACTGAACTCATTTGTTATGGAAACTAAGCATTTGGTCCAAGAGGGAATTAGTAAGAAAAAAGACTGACTTCGCACAAGGTTACTTCCTAATGGACTAAATATATTGACCACACATGCCATTTATCATAGTCTAATGTTATTCACCATTTAAAACAGCACTGTCACCATGTACACCAGCCCGGCCCTGTCCCGAACACAGGTTTAGTCCTTCTCCAGTTGGTCAATGTAATTTACACCCCTTTTTATAGGCATGCATTTAAACCAGACAGATTTCATCCATGGACCCTTCATGAGCTACATAGTAATTTAGGGTGAGCAGTGTGGCATCTGTTCGATGAGGAAACATTAAGTATTACATGTTTAAGAAGGCTGAAATTAATAGTTTAAATGGTTTAGATTTAGATAAGGTTTGAGATTGGTGAATCAAAATCTGAGCGATTCTTTTAAATGTTTCAAACTGTTCTTTTTATATTGTAGGTAGGGGTTAGTCATATCTAAAGTAAACTAATAGTAAACAAAACAGTTCTGGTGTTACTGGTTAACGTGTTATTGGTCAGATGTCAGTAGCCAAAACTATATCGGTCAAACTTCATTATTTTTTAATACAGATGTTATCAGCTTAAACTTGTATCCTTAAAGGTGCATTGTGTAACTTCTGGTGGAGGGTTCATCAAATGCTTTTCTCCATAGAGTTGTTATTGCTTTGTCTGGAATGTTTCACAATATGGTGTAAGCCTTTCTATCTTCATGAAGACCAAACCAGACTAATGTACAGGTCAGATCTCTGGAGAGGCAACCCCACTCACAGTCAGAATGCCTGTTTTTCCAGGTATTTTTGAGCTACGAATCCATCTGTAATTTAATAAATGTAAGGTATAGCTGTTTAACGTCATATTATGGAACATTCCTGGCATATGCATAGAAACAAGAAGGTGACGGACACCTAGCCAAAAAGTAACACGCACCTTTAATAGATGGCACCATTTTGTTACTCCCACCAGAAATGAATTTACTGTGAATAAGTAAACACAAAGCACTTCAAAAACATTATATTGCAAAAAAGTAGGCCTTTTATTTTAGGCCATTTTATTTTAGATATATTTTTGGGCTCAGTATTTATGGTGTGTACAATTTCTTTGCAATATCTTGTTTTTGTGTCAGTGGCATAAAGTAGTTTCACTATTATCTTTATCGTTATATTTCACTGTAGTGATATATTGTGCTTCAAAATTTATTATTGTGGCCTACAAAAAAAGAGTAGTATGAAAACTAAAGTTAGGCCCCACTTTTAAAATTACAAATTCTTCTTTATCTGTGGTTTAACTTATGAAGAATGATGAAAGTGAAGTTTTAGTCTCTCCTATCTTTTAATAGTTCATTTGATTAACTTCATTTTTCCTCATTGCACTGCAGAGCCCATGTGCTTATCTAATGCATGAGATAAAATGACGCTGCAGATGTTGAAGCCTTCATCTTGAGTTTCTATATATTATTCTTCTGTGTGCTTCCGTGCAGGACAATCATACAGACTGTGGTGCATTTATATAGGCATTTTAATACATAAGTATCTGTTTGCATTATAGATGTTATACCCAGGGACTTGTACGGCTTTCCACTCTGATCCTCTCATTTATCTCCTCCAAGATAACAAATTTATATGTTAAAGAAACCAAATCTCTTCTTGAGGCCATTCTGATTGCGCTATCCCCACTGCAGCACTGGATCTGGCTCCTATAGAAGTCTTTAATAGCGACTGTAGGCACTTGCTCAAATAAAGTCTTGAGCAGCACACGCCACAGCTGCAACATCCTCGTCCTAACCTTTAACTCATGATCGTGATCCAAACTGTTATTCAAATGAGCCCAACGCGTGAAATGTATCTAATGGGAAAATTCTGCCTATTAATAGTCCATAATGATTGGAATTTTCTGAGCGATTCAAGCAATTAAAAGCATTTTAGCTGCAAATTATTCGTCACCGGCCTTTCACGCGGTTCACACTTTTGGATGCGTGCTTCCGTTTCAACATCACACATGCCTGTTATTTTCAAAAGCTGTGTTTAGACCGTATTATATTAACATTATTTAACTGCAATTAGACAATTATGTATGAGAAAATAAAATTCTCAAATAATCACAGTTTTTTTCTTTGTGAATAAAATAGCCAGAGTGGGTTTGTGATGAGGTATGACATCAGTGTCATGGTTGATACGGTCATGTGATCAAGTCCAGCTGAGGCTCCTCTCTCAAAGCTCGATCTGATTGGTCAGCTTATATTAACAAAGGAGAGATGACGAAGGAGCCCGGACAATAGGTTTGGATAGTCACATTTGAATGTAGGAAAAGAAAGGCAGAAATATATTTACTTTCATTTCACAAACCCCATATTGGACTATTAATTGTTTTTATTTGCTAAATCCAACACCTGTAGAATTTAACTGTACTACGTTTTACTTAAAAAAGCATCAACATTTGCTTTTAACTTCCAAAATACAAGCCACATAATTTCAACCCTCTAGCTCCTGTTTAACGAAGTTTTTTATTTGTCATTCTACATGCAAGTTATACATAAATTAGACAGGTGTTAAGTTTATCATTTTAATCTAGAATGTTCAGTTGTGGTGCTTATTACTCTATGAAATAGGCATAGTTTATAGCACTGCTCTTCTGTTTAGGCTCCATTGTTTTTATGAGGTCACACAGACAGTACGGTCATGTCCAGGCTTCAGAACGAACATTTCAGGGACAAAAGATTCACTAATAATCTACACAGGAATTGAACAATAATTCAAATACGGCAATTATCTTCTGTGTGCATCCATCTACTTATTAATGTTTCATTGTATGATGTTAATTAAACCCCTTTGGATGTTTCATGTTGGCTGCACATCACAATTAAGTCCCATTACATCAGAGGTTTCTTCTGTGTGTCCTTGCCTTGTCTTCCCCTCCTGTTTCCGTGCATCTGTGTTCCTCTGTGCCCATGCTCCTGTCTCTGTGTATGCAGTGGGAGGAGGTGAGCGGTTACGATGACTCCATGAGCCCCATTCGAACCTACCAGGTGTGTAATGTCCGCCAGCCCAACCAGAACAACTGGCTCCGGACGGACTTCATCCCCCGTAAAGGCGTGCTGCGGGTCTACGTGGAGCTCAAGTTCTCTGTGCGTGACTGTGCAAGCATCCCCAACATCCCCGGCTCCTGCAAAGAGACCTTCAACCTGTTTTATTACGAGTCTGACGGTGACACGGCCACGGACACCAGCCCCCAGTGGAGAGAGAACCCATATGTCAAGGTGGACACCATCGCTCCGGACGAGAGCTTCTCACTTCTCGAAGCGGGCAGGATAAACACCAAAGTGCGCAGTTTTGGCCCTCTGTCCAAAGCTGGCTTCTACCTGGCCTTCCAAGACCTGGGTGCTTGCATGTCTCTCATTTCAGTCCGCGTTTTCTTCAAGAAGTGCTCCACCACTATTGCCAACTTTGCTGTTTTCCCTGAAACGGCGACAGGGGCAGAGGCCACCTCTTTGGTGATCGCACCAGGGGCCTGTGTCACCAATGCCATGGAGGTCTCCGTGCCTCTAAAGCTGTACTGCAACGGAGATGGGGAGTGGATGGTTCCTGTTGGATCGTGCACATGCATGGCTGGCTACGAACCCTCATCGGACAGCACGCAGTGTCAAGGTAAGTGTATTTAATGCACATGCAGACTTTTATTTAACAAAGCTCCTTTATATGCTCGGCAGAAGTCACCTCAGCCCGTGCCCTCTTCTCTGCATTTATTGTGTGGCTCCTGAAAGGGGGGGTGAAGGAGGCTGGAGGAGAGTATGAATTAATGAGGTGTTGCAGCGAGGAGCAGC